>WBMZ01010414.1:7065-26354 GCA_013400975.1 Atrichornis clamosus
GGCGGCGGGAGCGCGGCGAGCGGGGCGGGGCTGAGGCGGTGCTGAGGCGGGGCTGAGGCGGTGCTGAGGCGGCGCGCGGGGGTGGCCGGGAGTGCGCGCGCGGGCTGTGACGCAGCTGCGGCCCCGTGAGGCGGCGGCGGCACCGCGGGCCTGACCCGGCCCGGCCGCTCCGAGCGGCGCTTCCCGGCACCCGCGGTGAGCACCCGGGCCTGGCGAGGCTGCCCTGCTCGGCACCCGCGGTGAGACACCGGGACCTGGCAGGGCTGGCCTAGTCGGCGTGGTGGCGGTGCCGCCGCCAGGCCTTTTGTGGCGGGAGACGGGGTGGTCCCCGAGGGGGGCGTGGGGAGGCCGCGGGACGGAGGAAGGACCGGGCGGGAGGCGGAAAGGGCCTTGAGGGGGTGGGATTCCTTGGGGGAGATCCGCTCCCGCTGCCCTGGTAGTTCTCGGGGTGCCGGCACTTGCCCGCTTTGGGGGGCTTTTTAGGCCTTTTTGGGGACCCTGGTGCAAGTCTCGGCGGAGGTTCCGGATGTTTCCCACGGAGGATGCGCAGCGCTGCATGCGGGTAACGGCCCTCGTGTCCCCGGGGTCGGGGGAGCACTGGAGCCCCCCCTTGGGAGTTACTTATAGTCGTGTTGATTATTTGTTGTTTAAAGTTATGTTGGTTATTTGGGATTTAGAGTTACGTTGATGACTTAGGTTTCCTTGTGTGCGCCTTTACGGGGGTTTTGTGCTGGTGCTGTTAAACTTCAATGAGAGCCTTTTGGGATGAGGAGATTCCTCTTCAGCTGGGGATGTAGTGAGTGGGAGAGAAATGTTGTGTAAAATTTTCGAGTTTTACTAATTCTACTCCAGCTTTTAAGTTCACAGAATCTCAGGATCCCTGGGGCTGGAAAGGCCCTCCCAGCCCACGGAGTCCCAGCTGTGCCCCATCCCCACCTTGTCCCCAGCCCAGAGCTCTGAGTGCCACGTCCAGGCCTTCCTTGGACACCGCCAGGGATGGCGACTCCAAACCTCCCTGGGCAGCCCCTGCCAAGGCCTGACCACCCTTTCCAGGCAGGAATTCCTCCTGCTGTCCAACCTGCCCCTCCCCTGGCACAGCCTGAGGCCGTTCCCTCTCCTCCTGTCCCTGTTCCCTGGGAGCAGAGCTTGATCCTGTCAGGGACTTGTGCAGAGCCAGAAGGCCCCCCCTGAGCCTCTTCTCCAGGCTGAGCCTCCCCAGCTCCCTCAGCTGCTCCTGGTGCTCCAGACTGTTCCCCAGCTCCGTTCCTTTCTCTGCTCCAGCCTCTCTTTCCCTGAGGGGCCTGGAACTGGCCTGGAAGTGCAGGGAAGGAGAGGGGTGGCTGTGAAGGACAGCAAAAGACACCCTGTGGCAGGGGGAAATCTTTCCATAACTCATTTTTTCTTAGAAAATGATGTTTCAGGTGTCTTCTGAGTTTGGCATTTAATGATATCAGGGCATTGTGAATGCAGTGGCTTAAGAAAGGGGAACCATGGAAAACGAGGGGTTTGTGAATTTGCAGATAAGGCTGAGAGTCACAACATTGGATAACTGGAAACTGCAGGTGGTTTTTATCTGACTTGAAAGGGAGACTTGTTTTGGAGCAGGAGTAGATTGCTGAAAGTATTCCATGGGAATGGAGAGGTGTGATTGGGAGCAGGAGCTGGGGGATCTCAGCCTGAAGGAAAGGAGGCTCAGGGGGGACCTTCTCACTCTCATCACTACTTGACAGGAGGTTCAGGTTGGATACCAGGAGGAATTCCGGCCTGGAAAGGGGGGTCAGGCCTTGGCAGGGGCTGCCCAGGGAGGTTTGGAGTCGCCATCCCTGGAGGTGCCCAAGGAAGGCCTGGACGTGGCACTCAGAGCTCTGGGCTGGGGACAAGGTGGGGATGGGGCACAGCTGGGACTCCGTGGGCTGGGAGGGCTTTTCCAGCCTCAGGGATTCCATGGGAGAAGGTGAGGGGGTCTCAGGATGCAGCATTGCCCTGTGCCAGTATTGCTGTCCCAGGAGGAGCTCTGAGAGTTTGTCAGAGCAGCTTTTTCTGGCTTTTACCAGAATAATTTCACTGAAATTCCTCTTCCTGGGATGAAGCAAATCCATAAGGAATGTTGCATGGGAGCGTGGAGACCCTTAACAGCCCAAAGCTGTGGTGTGTGGCTGTTGGGGTAGTTGGAGGTGACACAAATCATCTGTTTAGTTCCTCTGCCATGGACGTGGGGGATACTGGTTTGCTCTGGGTTTATTTAGTCTCCAGTTGTTCTGGGATAGTGGAAGGTTGTGGCTGCTCCCAGTCTGCATTTGGCTGCTCCCAGAAAGTGCTGTTGGTTTTAGGGAAACAAACACTTCAGTTTCAAGGATGGGCAGATGGATTTAGTGATTTCCCTGTGGGAGGCGGTGCTGGGCAGTGTCCGGTCCCTGTGTGCTTCCCTTGGCAGCAAGGAGATGAAGGGAGCTGGGTTTGGGGAGCTGCCAAACCTGGGCACAGGGAAAGGGCAGGTTTGGCTTTACCTGGGATTGTTTGCTTTGGGAATATTCCTGGTATGGGCCATTCTTGTATTGCTGAAGTTCTTAGTTGTGCACTGCCATGTGTCAGGTGCTGCTGCCGGGGAGCACCTGGGAATAGGGGGAATTCCTGCATTTCCTGCTGGATATGGACAGGTATTTGGTGAATATGGTGGGGGTTTGGGTAATACTGGCATTTTTTTGGCTAATATGACATTTTTTTATTAATGCAGATTTTTTTTGGATAATACTAGCATTTTTCTTTAGTCTAATATGGCTTTTTTGATGATTACTGCCATTATTTTTGGCTAATATGGCAATTTTGGGGGATAGCACTGACTGTTTTGGTGAATACTGGCCTTATGGGAGTGAATATTGGAGCTTTTTTAAATATTGGGTTTTTTTGGCTAATCTGGATTTTTTGGGCTAACATGGTTTATTTTTTTGCTAATACGGCAAAATTTTTTTTTTTTTTTCAATTCTAACTTTTTTTTTTGTAGTTTGTTGTCACAGATTTTTTGGGGGGGCAATATTGGCATTTTTGGGAATACTAGTGGCTTTTTTGTTAATCTGGTATTTTTTTTAGCTAATCTATCATTCTCAGTGGTGGAACTGCAGAACACCACACACTGGAGTTTGTCCGAGGAGCTGTGGGGATTGTACTGAGTTTGTTGACAAACTCAGGGAGCTGGAGCAGAGTCTGTACCTGTTTGTGCTCCGGGAGAGACTGGGGAGAGGCTGCAGGGATGTGCTGTAAATGAACGGCGGGGGTTGGACAGGGAATGGGGCCCTGCAGAAACAGGGCAAAACTCCCCTGGAACAGCAACTTCTGGGGAGTGCAGGAGTGGGAAACAGCGGGAAGTGGAATTCCTGTAGTCCCCATGCAGTGCATTCCCCTTTGTCCTGTTTGAAGCAGTTGGCAAATAGGGTTGAACAGGAAAATCAGTCCCGGAAAACCCTGGGATTGCTGCGGGATCACCGCAGCCCAGGACTGAGATGTGCAGAGGCTCCAGCCATAATTAAGGGTGACACCTTAATTTAAGGGACACTGATGTTCAGTGACACTTCCTCACCTGTGGTGTCACTGGAATGTTGGTGTCCTTTTCCCCCCAGGGGTCCTGGCAGGGTTTGGAATGGCTCTGTGTGACTTGAACACACTGCTGTGGGTTTTGTGCTGAAGGATTCCAGTGGCATTGTTGCCCTCAGCCATGAGGGAGATGGAAAATGAGTTTGCAGGATACGCTTTCAATAAAACCTGAATTCTTCTTTCCAGGTCTATGGGGAAAATCTGATACATCCTGAAAATGTTTAACAAATCCTTTGGAACGCCATTTGGAGGCAGCACCGGCTTTGGGACAACTTCAACTTTTGGGCAAAGTACGTAAAATGTCTAAACTGGTTTTCAGGTGGTTTTTAATGAGATGTTTTCTCCTGGAGTGCAGCTCAGAGGATCCCATGGAGGTGGTGATCCCTCATGGGGTGGAACTGGGGAGCTGCTGGGCACTCCATCTTGGATGAGGTTAGGAGCCTGAGGCTCACCCCAGCCAAGTTTGGGGAGACACCAGGATTTCATGTCTGCTGTCGAAATGCCCTTTTCCAGAAAGAGTGGAAAATGCAGTGCTTAGGGAAGGTTGTCTTGCTGGGGTTTTTGGGTATTGAACAAAGCAGGCTTAGAAGGAAAAGCCATGTATCCTGAGGGGTGTTCCTGGAGCTCCTCCTTGGTTCCCAGTGTTGGGAAGGGGGGCTCACTGGGCCCTGGTGCTGCTTGCAGATGCCGGCTTTGGTACGACCAGTGGAGGAGCCTTCGGAACGTCGGCCTTCGGCTCCAACAACAACACTGGAAGCCTTTTTGGGAGCACGCAGACAAAGCCAGGTACTGCCCTGCTGGGGTGGAATGGGGGCCTGGAGGGGCAATGGTGGTAAAAAAAGGGAGGGGCAGGAGAAAGGGAAAAAACCCAAACCAAGGGACCATCAACAAAAAAAAATAACCGAACACCTTCCCAACCCCAGAACAACAAGAACCCATCAAACCCCCAAGCAAAGGGGGCTTTGAATGATTAACAGTCTGTTTGTGTCTGCAGGAGGGTTGTTTGGGTCGACCACATTCAACCAACCTGCCACCTCCTCCACCAGCACTGGCTTTGGGTTTGGAACGTCCACTGGGACATCAAACAGCCTGTTCGGAACCACCAGCACTGGTGGAAGCCTCTTCTCATCTCAGAATAATGCCTTTGCACAGAATAAACCAGCTGGCTTTGGAAGTGAGTGAGACTGGTGCCCCTCTGCTGTTTGATGGGAGAGCGGGAGGAGCTGGGTGTACCTGGGACTGAGGTCGGGGTGGGGTCAGGGGGTTGCTCCTGGGGGATACAGTGACATCCCTGTGTCCCCAGCAGCCAAGGACAAGCCTGACATGCTCAAGAGTCTTGAGCTGTGATTCCAGCCCTAAATTTTAAAATAAAATGCAAGAGGTGGTTGGCTGGAATATTTTATTCTGAAGTCTCTTTTTGGTGCTGTTTGATTTTAGGTTTTTATCCTGTGGCAGAGCAGTTACAGTTGGGTTTGTCTGTGACAGGAAAACTCATGAAATGCCTTTAAACTCTACTGTAATTCCATGAAGCAAAAGCAAATGCTTGCAACCCCTTCTGAGAAGAGAAAGGGAGCTTCACTGATTTCCTTTATAATAGAATTATTGTGTCATTTTCTTCCTACTTGTCAGGAGTAGAGGCAAAGTGGCTGCTGTGCATTTTGTGGTGTTTCTGGGGTGCTGAGTTAGGGACACTCTTCTACAGCAGAAAACTACATTAGTAGCACCATCAGTTTCCCGCTCTGCTGTCAAATTCTTTTTCCCAGCTGTTTTTTCCATTTTCAAACTATTTTCTAATTTGAATAAAATATTAGGGTTTGAGTTTTAAACTTCAGGTTTGTTTTAATACTTATGTTTTTATCTTTTTATGTTTTGTTTAGACTTTGGTACGAGCACCAGCAGTGGAGGGCTCTTTGGGACCACCAACACCACTTCCAACCCCTTTGGGAGCACATCTGGCTCTCTCTTTGGCCCAACCAGCTTCACTGCTGCTCCAACTGGCACGACTATTAAATTTAATGTAAGTTCTGCTTTTTCTTCTTAATCCAGGTGCTCACTGTGAGAAGCATTCAGTTTTGCAGTTGTTTGTGTGATGTTTTAGTCACTGAGGTGAAAAATGAGGAGTTCGTATGCAAGTGTTCTGAAAACGTCCTTTTAGAGGAACTGTTGCAGTGGAGATAGGTGTAATTAACTCCAAAATCTGGGCTTGTTTTATCCTGAATTTGACAAACTTCTCAAAGTCTGTGGAATTCCAGACTTGCTGGGTTTAGAGCTGTGCTAGTGCTGAAGGGGTAGAGCAACGCTTAAAGCTGAGCCTGCACAGGCAGTGACATGGAATCCCAGGTGATCCATGGCAAATGCTGCCAGCAGAAAGGGTTAGAGACGTCTTGGAATGCGTCAGAATCAGTGTAGCTCTTGTGAGCCAGCCTGGCTGTGGGAATGGGAGCTGGAAGGGGAGGAGTGATGCCCTGTCTCCTCTGGAC
Source organism: Atrichornis clamosus (assembly GCA_013400975.1). Classification (NCBI taxonomy): domain Eukaryota; kingdom Metazoa; phylum Chordata; class Aves; order Passeriformes; family Menuridae; genus Atrichornis; species Atrichornis clamosus. The sequence goes on from WBMZ01010414.1 coordinate 13,134, forward strand.
GAGTCCCCTTTAAGACAGGATTCAGTAACTGCTGCAGAGTTCTGTGGCAGTTGGACCTGGAGGGTGGCCCAGCAGAGGCCTTTGTGGAACTGGGCTGTCTGCTGCCTGCTGGGAAGAGGGATTCTTTTTCCCAAAAACTTGTTCATGCAGTTCTCATCCCTGTTTCCAGACTGAGCTGATGTAAGACTGAGGCTCTAGGAGCAGAGCTGTAGTGCTGCCTGGGCACTTGCAGTGCTGTTGATTTGTACTCTCATAGCACTGTTAAAAAAAAAAAGGGGCATAGTGAAATCCATGCAGAGCTCCAGGATCTGTGTCACAAACTGAGGTAAACTGCTGCTAAAGTGAAACCAAAAGCACAATTGCTGGGAGTTGTTTAGGGTGTTACTGGGGCAAGTCCCACTGAATACGCCTGGGTGAGGCCTCAGCTGTACAAATAAGGATGGAATCATAAAATCATGAAATCACACAAGGTTTGGGTTGGGAGGAACCTTAAAGCTCCTTCAGCTCCACCCCCTGCCCTGAGCAGGAACACCTTCCACTATCCCAGGGTGCTCCAAGCCCTGTCCAGCCTGGCCTTGGACACTTCCAGGGATCCAGGGGCAGCCACAGCTTCTCTGGGCACCCTGTGCCAGGGCCTCCCCACCCTCCCAGGGAACAATTCCTTCCCAAGATCCCATCTATCCCTGCCCTCTGGCAGTGGAAGCCATTCCCTGTGTCCTGTCCCTCCATCCCTTATCCCAAGTCCCTCTCCAGCTCTCCTGAAGCCCCTTTAGGCACTGGAAGGGGCTCTAAGGCCTTCCCTTCTCCAGGCTGAGCGCCCCCAGCTCTCCCAGCCTGGCTACAGAGCAGAGGGGCTNGCTACAGAGCGGCTCCAGCTCTTGGAGCATCTCCGTGGCCTCCTCTGGACTCCTCCAGCAGCTCCATGTCCTCCTTGGGCTGGAGGCAGCTCTGCAGGTGAGGTCTCACCTGAGCAGGGCAGAGAAGTCTCCCAGGTCTGTGCTAAGTGCATGATTTCCCAGGGTCTGCAGGAAGTTCTGAGGGTGTGACCCCAAATCTGTCTGGATTTTAACCTGGCGCTTCCCCCATCCCCACAGCCCCCAACTGGCACTGACACCATGGTGAAATCCGGCGTCAGCACCAACATCAACACCAAGCACCAGTGCATCACTGCCATGAAGGAGTACGAGAGCAAGTCCCTCGAGGTCAGTCAGGGGCACACGCCTTGCCTTGGGCTCTTTTGGGCCATAATTACCTTCTGTGCTCATTCCTGTGAGAATATTAATGACCCTTCAATACCTGCATCACGCACAAGAGGTGTTGTTAAGTAAAACAGTGCAACACCATGTTATTTGCAGTTGGGTTTAAACGTGTAAAGCAAGTTGGGAAGGGCTGAAATCCCTTCTTGTCAGAAGAACACGAGATCCTGTTGGGAACAGTTGTGCTCTGCTGAGATAACATCAGGATCCCTGACAAAACTCAGTTGTTTGTAATAAACTAGTGTTCTCAAGGATTTCACCTGAAGCTTTCCCATTTGGGTTGGTTGATTTAACCTTTCAAAACAGATCTTTTATGAAAAGATCTGAAAAAGCTCTGGGAAGTCAAATTGAAGCCTAAACACGGATCTAAGTCCAGGTCCTGTTTTTGGTGTCCTTATTTTTAAAAACATAGTGTTGCAGCTTTTCTTGAGCCTTCACCTTGGTGTAGGTTGGGGGCTGTGTGAGCGTGCTAAGGACACTTGCCTGCCCTGTCCTGTGTAAAAAGAGCTGGATTTTCCTCTAGGAACTTCGTTTGGAAGACTACCAGGCAAATAGGAAAGGGCCCTCAAATCCTGTAGGAGCAGGAGCAACTGCTGGCTTGTTTGGCTCTTCCACTGCCACGTCCAGCACAGCCACAGGAATTTTTGGCTCTTCCACTACCAACACAGGCTTTTCCTATGGACAGAATAAAACTGCTTTTGGAACTAGTAAGTACTTCCTGGCCCTGGCATTCCTGTCAGTGCATGTGCAAATATTCTGTTAACCTATGGACAATTTGTGCTGCAAAATGCTGAAACTGCTGTGAGCTCAGGACTGTGCTGGTTGTAGTGCCAGCATTCAGTGATGGGGCTCTATTGCCATAGAAATCTTGGTTTTCTTACTTTACTTGGAAAAATTCAAACAACTGTTCGATTTTTTAATTAGTTTTTGGTGCAAACTGAAATGTAAATAGATCATAAAATCCCAGAATGGTTTGGGTTGGGAGGGACCCTAAAGCCCGTCCAGTGCCACCCCTGCCATGGACAGGGGCACCTCCCACTATCCCAGGGTGCTCCAAGCCCTGTCCAGCCTGGCTTTGGACACTACCAGGGATCCAGGGGCAGCCACAGCTCCTCTGGGCACCCTGTGCCAGGGCCTCCCCACCCTCACAGGGAAGGATTTTTTCCTAGTAATAGATACTTGTGTTTGTGGAATTTGGCTGTAAACATCAAAATCCTCCAGGCTGTAGGAATGGAAGTGGTTATTGGGTGAGCAGAGACAGCACCGAGGGAAGGGCTGGAGCTGTGCCCGGGCAGGGTCAGGCTGGAGAGCAGGAAAAGGCTCTCCCCCCAGAGGTGCTGGGCACTGACCAGGCTCCCCAGGGAATGGGCACGGCCCCGAGGCTGCCAGAGCTCCAGGAGCCTTTGGACAACGCTCCCAGGGATGCACAGGCTGGGGTTGGCGGGGGGTCTGGGCAGGGCCAGGGGTTGGGCTGGGTGATCCTGGGGGTCCCTTCCAGCTCAGCACATTCCGTGGTCTGTTCTCCTGTTGGAATGGGTGCGGGATGTCCTGGGTTTGGCCGAGCACTGGGTCTCTAATCCCCGTGTGCTGTCCCAGGCACGACCGGCTTTGGCACCGGCACCACGGTGGGGCTCTTCGGGCAGCAGTCCCAGACCACGAGCCTGTTCAACAAACCCTTCGGCCAGGCCACCACCACGCAGAACACCGGCTTCTCCTTTGGGGGCACCAGCACCCTGGGCCAGCCCAACACCAGCACCATGGTAAGGGGGCTGCAGGGCGGAATTGGGCTGCAGCTGCTCCGATGGACACGGCAGGCTGTGGGATGGGGGTGTTCCCCACATCCAGTGCAGCTTGGCAAAGCCAGGATGCCGAGCTCTGACAGGAACCTCCTGCCGGTCAGTTTTGTTCTGACAATTGGAGAGCAGTCAGCTGTTCACAAACCACGTACTCACTCACCTCCTCCAGCAGCTGCTCGCTACCAATGCCGGTACTTCGAGCATTTTCACACAGATAACAGTCCGTAGTTAACCTTCTGTAGGAATTCAGATCCTGGACTTCGTGGTGACAAATGAGCAGCATTTGTGGGCTCTTGTGACAGAAGGATTCTGCATAGCTGTAACTTGTTGCATAACGAGGGGCTTTGGCTCCAAATAATCGTGTATTCTTTGTGAATTTGTTGTGACTTCTCCCAGAAAACCCTGTGAAATGTTTCTTTTCCACCTCCCTTGCTCAAAGCGATGAGGAAATTGCAAAATCATTTAAGGCTTGGAGCATAAATTTTTGGGGGTTTTGTTGTTGTTGTTTTGTTGTTTTGTTTTTTGGTTGTTTGGGTTTTTTTAAATTTCCTTTTTGTAACTAATTTTTTGGAGGAGGACTAAAGCTTCTGGAATGCTCTTCACCCCTCCTCTTCCCCCAGCATGAGGGCAAATGTACCATCTTTTTACTGCCTGATTTTGTGTGTTAGATCTGCTGTTGTCAGTGCTGGACTCGGGAAAGCCTTGGAGCATTGCCTTAACCTGGTTCCTGTTTGTAGGGTCTGTTTGGGGTCACCCAGCCCTCGCAGCCTGGAAGCCTTTTTGGGACAGCTGCCAATACAAATGCTGGGACTGGATTTGGAACGGGAACTGGCCTTTTTGGACAAGCCAACACAGGATTTGGTGTTGGTGGTTCGGTATGTCTGTGCCTTCGTAATAAAGAGAAAACCAAGCAGGGCCCTGTTCCAGGGCACTGTCCTCACGGATGTTATGTTAGCTTAGGAATTTAGGTGCCTGAGATGAAAAGTCAGGTGGTTTGATGTAAACTGAAGGATAAACAGGTGTGGTAGAGTTGTTTTTTTAAGAAGTGTTGTGTGCAGTGATGAAAACAGCAGGAGACCAAGGCTCTCATGCCTTGGGGGTGCCTTGGCATAGGGTTGGAAATACAGATTGTAGGTTGTGCTGATGGACCAAAACCAACCTTGATGTTTGATATTCAGTCATTTTGGTTCTGGTGGAGTGAAAATCACGGAGTGACTGAAGTTGGGAAAGTCCCTTAAGCCCCTGCCAGCTGTTTTTGGGGGGTTCTTGCACTTGGCTTGGGAGAACTCCCTGCTCATGGGAGGCCAGGCTGGGTGGGCTCAGTTGTGCTTGGCTTGTGCTTCCTTGCCTGCATCTGAACTCCGATACAATTACAGTAGTATCAGCCTGCCAGGTTTCCAAATGCCTGTTGTTTTCCTTTCAGACCCTGTTTGGGAACAAGCCTGCTGGATTTGGAGCCACCACGACCAGCGCTCCGTCGTTCGGTACCACCACGGGCAGTGGGCTCTTCGGTAACAAACCTGCCCTGGCTTCAGGAACCCCTAGAGACCCTTCCAGTGTGGGGACAGGGGAAAAAGGAGTGGGGTTTCAGTCATTTAAAGCTGTGCTGGGTATACCACACACCTGCTGAGAGCGTGTGCTGAGTGATTGTAGTGTTGGAGTGGTCAGGTGAGCCATGGCCCTGCTGCAGGGAAGGTGCTGGGCGCTGGGTTGTACCTTGGCTCCTGGTGGAACTCTCTGACTCAGATGGTCAAGTGCCATTGTTCTGGTGAGTCCTTAAGGGAAGGTTCAGCCTATGATGGCCAGGAGAGCTCCTGGGATCCTGGGGAGCACTGGGAAGAGATTCCAGCAGGTCAGGGAGGGGATCCAGGTGTGAGACACATCTGGAGTGTCGAGTTCAGTTCTGGACTCCTCAGTTCAAGAAGGACAAGGAGCCCCTGGAGAGGGTCCAGCAGAGGCCACAGAGATGATTTGGGGTCTGGAGCATCTCAGGTGAGGAGAGACTGTGGGAGCTGGGCCTGGTCAGTCTGGAGAAGGGAAGGGTGAGAGGGGATCCATCCATCCATCCAGATCTCTCACTGGAGAGGGGATCCATCCATCCATCCCAATCTCTCACTGGAGAGGAGATCCATCCATCCATCCCAATCTCTCCCTGGAGAGGGGATCCATCCATCCATCCCAGTTTCTCCAAGGGTGGCAGAGGATGGTGCCAGGCTCTGCTCAGTGGTGCCAACAGGACGAGGAGCAGTGGCCACAAACTAAAACCCAACAGGTTCCACCCCGACATGAGGAAGAATTTCTGTCCATGGAGGGGGCAGAGCCCTGGAACAGCTGCCCAGGGAGGGCCTGGAGTCTCCCTGTCTGGAGACATCCCAACCCCACCTGGAATTCCTGTGCCACCTGCTCCAAGTGACCCTGCCTGGGCAGGGAGTTGGACTGGGTGATGTCCAGAGAGATTCTCCCTTCCAATCCCAACTATTCTGTGATTCTGTGGTTGAAAACTACTGAAATCAAGGATTAAGGGAGCAGAGAGGTTTGTTAGCTGGCTGTGAACATGCTGTGTTTGCACAGGAGCACTGAGGGAAGTGGGGTGAAACCAGGGATCCCTGGGGCTTGGCAGGTGGCAGGAGATCCTGCTCTGCAGTGAAGGTGAAATGAGTCAGCTCCAGTTTAACTGGTGGCTGCTGTTGTCCTTGGTGGTGTGAAGGCCCCAAGTCCTGAGGAACTGGGTGTTGTGTTCCTGGTGGCCTCTGACACTGGTGTGAGAGCTGGTCTTGGATGGGTGGCACTGAGCAGGAGGAATGTGTAGGGATGGCTGAAGGGAATGGCACTGACATCTGCTCTGCCTTTTTAATTCTGGATTTCAGAGCAACAAAACTGTGCCCTGGAAGTGAGTGGGAGGGGATGGGATCCTGACATCCCTTGTTTGTGGAGGTGTTTTGTTATTTAAAGGCAATGGAGCCTGCCATGCCTTTAGCCTGCTGTGCCAGCCTGCCAGGAAACACGTGGAAAACTCGAGGGAACTGGGTGATCTTTAAGGTGCTTCCCAAACCAAGCTGCTCTGTGCAGTTCTCAGTGCTCTGAACTGCCAGGGCAGTACCTTGGCAAGCAGGGTTTGGTTGTGGTAACCAGCCCTGGGCAAACCTCCCCAGGGTGTGAAAGGGGCTTCTGAGGTGGTAGATTTGGGGTGGCCTCGCTGCAGTTAGAGCTGTGTCCTTGAGCTGTGCAGATTGGAGTTCCCACTTGCTCTGTGGTGAGGGTCGGAGCAATGAGTGTGTGGTATAAATGGGATGAAGTGGGGTTTGTTCCTTCCAGGCACTTAAAAAACTCCGCACATCTTAACTCGGTTGCCAGACACAGCAGCATCATGTCAGCCCTGGCTCTCAGGGAAGTTCTGACATTTGTAACAAACTGAAAAGCTCAAGAGAGCAGACCAGCATTCTTCTGTGCTGCTTTCAGTGCTGTGTTTGTAACTTCAATTTGTTTATTACTCGGAGGTCCCTTCTTGCTGTCAGCTTAAGCTGCACTGCTGGAAATTGTGACATTTGACCTTGACTATGGCATGGCTCTTCAACCCTGTGATGCTTATTTAAATCTGTGGTTTTAATTTCATCTCTGATGAGCTGCTTGTTCTGTTGTTGAAGGTTTTGGTGCCAACACTGCTGGAAATAGCTTGTTTGGAAATAAGCCTGCAACTGGGACTCTGGGAACTGGACTTGGAACAGGGTTTGGAACAGGTAAGCAGTTTCCCAGCTCATTTCTTGTCAGCCTAAACTCAGACTGCAGTGCTGGTCCAGCCTGGGTATTGCTTGTAACTGAGGTGGGAAAGGCTGGGGATGTTTCAGCTTCAAGCCAGGAATCTGTCTGCAGGCCACCTCCAAGGGGAGCTTCTCAACACAGTGCCAAGTGTCCTGGTAGAAACTGGGCAGCACTGGTGGAACTGGTGAGACCCTCTGAGTGCAGAGCCTCTGCTCTGATCACGAGCCCTGAGTGGCTGCAGCATCCATGGACCTGGAGAGTGCTGCAGTTTAATAAGGAATTGATTCTTTGTTGTGCTTGTAAACTTGTCACAGTCTTGTGGTAAATGACAGCCACCTCTCCTGTCACAGCTCTGGGAGCAGGACAGACCTCCTTGTTCGGGAACACCCAGCCAAAGCTGGGGGGAACGCTGGGAACCGGAGCCTTTGGAGCCCTAGGATTCAACACATCCACAGCTACGCTGGGCTTTGGGGCCCCCCAGCCTGCTGTAGGTGAGTGTCAGTGAACCCACTGCTTCCTGCCTTGTTCCCATTGCCTGAATGCAGGAGCACAGCCTTCCCAAAGGCTTTGGAATGACAAAACGTCTCCTTGAGGCACTTCTCAGACACAGTGCAGCCTGTGTTAATGATCTTTTTTTGTTAATTTATATGTGTATTTTTAAAGTAATTCAAAGTTGCTGTACATACCCAGTAATGGCAGCTATTTTAGAGCTTTGTTTTTGAGATCAGTGGCATTTCCCATGATTGAATTTGGGGCAGCAAGTGTAGATGTTTATAAAAAATGTAAGGAAAGTGCTGTAAGATGGGGAGACAAAATGCATTGTAGAGGGGACTCTAGACCTCTGTGTTTGGTTGCTGTAGCAGAAATGTTAAAGTTCTGCATGAAATACTTTTCCTGCACACCCTTTCCAAAGCCACCTGGATTAGTTGAGTATTTTGGCAGTCCAGGCTCTTTGCAGTGCTCTGTAGCTCTCCATAGCCCCAACTTTCCCCCTGTGAGAACTCAGTGAATGTGGCTGCCTGCTCTGATGGAGGAAGGAGATGCTCTGAGAGCTGCTGTGTTTCTGCCTGCCCTGGCTCTGTTCCTAAAGCTGCTCAAACTGAAATGCTGCTCCTTTTGTAGCTCTGACAGACCCGAATGCCTCTGCAGCCCAGCAGGCTGTCCTCCAGCAGCACCTCAACAGCCTGACCTACTCACCGTTTGGAGACTCCCCACTCTTCAGAAACCCCATGTCAGACCCAAAGAAGAAAGAAGAGGTGAGTGCACATCAGCACTGAGCTCATTTTGTGGTGACAGTTGAAATTACTGTGCTTTGTGTGCCCCGTCTTCACTTAAATGCACAGTTAGCAGCCCAATAAAGTTGCCCTCTTGTGCTCTCCCAGTGGTGCAGTGGCTTTTTGCCTTCTCTCGGACACGAACTGCTTGATTTTATTCCTGCTTGATTTTATTCCAGTGGAAGCTTCCCTGCCCGTGACAGGGGAGTTGGAACTGGATGATCTTTAAAGTCCTTTCCAACTCACATGATTTAATGATTCCATGATTTCCTGCTTTTACCTGCATCAGAGCCTTGGCTTTGGAGTTCCTGTGCTCACTGTTGCTGGTTCGGAATAAAGGTGGATAGTTGTTAATGCTTGGAATAATTGCAGCGCTTTGCTGAGGACAACTCTGAGAGTCCCTGACAAGCCTTTCCCTGTTGCTTTCTTTAAAAGACAACAAAACAAACTCTTCTCAGGCTTTTGAAGTGCTAGGGGAGGTTCTAAGTGGCTGCTGCCCCCAGGCAAATTCCAGGGGCTGGAGGTGAGTCCTGCCTGGCATTTGGAGCCCAGGGAGGCACCTGGATCAGGCCGATGGATGGGGCTGTGCCTGGAGCCCTCTAACCTGGCTGTGTTTGTTGCTGCCCTTTGCTTACCACCCCCTTTGCCTTCCAAGGCCCTGTGCTGGAGCACCTTGCAGCTCTGTCCCCGTGCCCTGAGAATTCCAACTGTCCTTCTTTCTTTCCAGAGGCTGAAACCAACCAACCCAGCAGCCCAGAAGGCCCTGACAACCCCCACCCACTACAAGCTGACCCCTCGCCCTGCGACCAGAGTGCGGCCCAAGGCCCTGCAGTCGGCGGGCTCGGCCAAGTCCCAGCTCTTTGATGGGCTGGATGATGATGAGCCAGCCCTGTCCAACGGAGCCTTCATGCCAAAGTGAGCTTTTCTGTGTGTATGTGTGAGAACCTGCTCATCACATCGAGCAACTCCTGTGTATTACCCCAAATCCCATGATTTTGTGCCCTGGTTCAGATAGGAAGAGCAGTAACAAGTTGTCTGTAAGACTTCATTAGAACTTCTCTGTAGAGGAGATAAAAACGTTCAGCTTTAACTGTTAAGGCCAAATAAGCTGTAAAATGAGGTCAGCTCCTGTAAAGTCATTTAGAAATTCTTAAAAGCAACGCTTGCTCGGGGTGGTACTTCCTGCTGCTGAACATGGAGTGTCATCAGGTTTGCTCATGCCCTTGGTATGGAGGCACATTTCTGGTGCTTTTAGCCCAGCCCTGGTTCTGTTTCAGATCCACAGATGTTTCTGTGAGAAGTACATCCTCGGTCTGCCTGAGTGAAGCTTTTGGGTTCAGTCTTCAGGAGCATCAGTGGCAATCAAATAGAAAAGGGGTTTGGAAAGCTTTGGAGTTCAGTAAAATCAAAGAGCAAAAGACTCAAGTGCCCCTGCAGTAAAATGAACCTGCACCTCTGGGCCAGACCTCCTGTGCTTCTGGAAAAGCTGATTAGGGAAACAGAGAAGGCTGTGGTTTGCTGAACTTGGGCTTTGAGGCTTTCACCCCTCAATAAACCAGAGCCTTGAATGGAATTCCAAAAAGAGTTTTAGGATCTCTCATGGGAGACTTGATGTGTCCTGGGTGTGGGAACAGGTCTTAGAGCTGGTTCCTAGTCCCTGGAGCATCTGAATTAAACATGCGATACATATTTATGCACTGGATAGATCCAAATTTCCCTTTCTTGGTGTGTTTTGTTTTTAGGAAGAGTATCAAGAAGCTGGTTCTGAAGAACCTGAGCAGCAGCAACCTGTTCTCCCCCGTGAGCCGAGAGAACGAGGACCTGGCGTCGCCGTCGGAGTACCCAGAGAACGGGGACAGGTGAGCTGAGTCACTGCAGGGCTGTGCTCAGGAGTGCAGCCTGGTTCTGCCTGTCCCCAAATTGCTGCTCTGCAGCAGGGACTCTTTTCCAGGGATGTCACTTGAAAGCCATTGACCTGCTAGGAGATTCATTTCCTCCCAGACTGACCTTGTGTTCTTCCTGTGGGCACTGCCAGGTCACCACACCCAAATCTGGGTCAGAGAGCAGGGACTTGTTTTCTGGAGGAGTCTCTCTTCATTCCCTGTAGCAAGAAACCAAGATATTCCTTGAAGGAAGTGCTAAACCTGACCCTGAGAGGAGAAGAAGCTCTCCTGGTCAGTCCTCCATGATGTGGGAATTGCAAGGAAGCTCCACTGATCCTCGTGGCTCATATTTCTATTTTCTACATACGTATTTTGTACAGATTACAATGAGGAACCTCTAAGGCTCCACCTTCCCTCCAAAAGCCACAATTCCAACCTCCTCTAAAAAGCCTGTGGCCATATTTTAGATGAACTCTGATTTTTGCCTTGGTTTTCTTTTAATCAGAGGTTGGAAAAAGGCTCCTGCCCAGCTCAACACATTGATTTTATTGAAAGCTACTGAAACAAGAGCTGATTTGGAGTGTGATCACTCTGGCCCTGTGGGCAGAGGGTTTGGAGCCATGAAATTGCTGTTACACCCCCCTTTGGCAGCTCCTCTCCAGCCTGAGCACCCAGTTCACTCAGCTCTGCCCAGGGCCCTTGCTTTAGTCCCAGCATCGTGGGGACTCTCCCAGTCTTCCCACTGTCCCTACTGTAGTGGGAGCCCCAGCCATCTCAGTGGCAGAGGCTGTCAAATAGGAGCAGAGGGAAGGGGAGTAATCACTGTCTCTGCAGTTCGTGGGGTCCTGTTGGCTCTTTGTGTGGAAAAAGCAGGATTTAATCATGGAGTCACAAAGTGTCCTGAGTTGGGAGGGCCCACAGGGATCATTCAAGTCCTGCTCCTGGCCCTGCTCGGGAATGTTGATGTCCCTTAGAACTAAATAACTAAATATTCCCGTGTTATCCTTCCTTTGCCCAGGTTCTTCCTGTCGGTGCCTCCCGAGGAGAACCACAGGCAGGACGGGGAGCGGGAGGAGGAGGAGGAGGCCAACGAGGTGACCAGGTTTTACACGAATCCCATCGCCAAGCCCATCCCACAGACCCTGGAGGGCAGCGGGCACAAGGCCCCGGCCGGTGTGGACGACACCATCGTGGCGCTGAACATGCGCGCAGCGCTGCGCAATGGGCTGGAGGGCAGCAGCGAGGACGCCTCCTTCCAGGAGGATTCCCTGCAGGATGAGCGGGAAGAGGAGGCGGAAGCCGTGCACCACCTGCACCCTGCAGGTGAGGCTGGTGGGGGCAGCATTTCCTGCACATTTTCTGCTGTTTGACACCCTCAGCTTGTGCTTTTCCCCCTCCTCTTTTCACCAGAACACAAATCATGCTTCTCTTACCTAGAGCAGAAATTTTGTCTGCTGAGTCAATCAGGATTTAAATATTATCCTCCAATTTTTTAATCACGTGTGTTGGAGTTTTTTAAACTCGAGAAGGTAAACAGGATGAGACTTGTTCATCCTTCCAAATAATACTTGTGTGACATATAATGAACCTGGTAAGTGATGTGTTGAAAATAAATGTTTTAGATATTCTGTAGATGCAAGATTTTGGGAAATAAAAAGATCATTAGACTAACTAATAGGTGAAGAAGAATTGGAGCCTGGTAAATGTAAAAGAAACTGCAGCTTGGTCAGCAGTACCTGAGCCCCCAGGCTATTAAAGCTGGGAGAGTGTTTCCTTCAAGTGTTGCTGCATCTGCACTTTCCTTTTCCTGTGCACCCTCTTCCCTTTGCGTTTGCACTCTTGCTGCTCCTGGCAGCTGCCTGGGCTGGTGGGACCTGCCAGAGTGTGGCTTAAACTTGCTCTGCAGGCTGTGGAGTGAAGGTGTTCTGCTGTCTGGTGGCTTTGGGTGCTCTGATTCTCAGTTCCTCTGAGGCTTCCAGCTATTCAGGCTGGCAAAAGGAATGGGATGAAAGTCTAGGAATGTTGCTGTGTTGCTGCCAGCCCCATTCTGAGGGAATGCTGTGTTGCAGGGATCGTTCTGACACGAGCTGGCTACTACACCATCCCCTCCCTGGAGGAGCTGGCCCGGTTCACCAACGACAGGAACGAATGTGTCGTGACAGACTTCACCATCGGCCGCAAAGGTGGGACCCCCGGCCCTGCCAGCACCTTCACCCTCATCCAGGGATTCTACACCTGCAGAACCTGAGTTCCAAACCCTCAGTCTGACTTTAGCCAGTGCCCTTGCTTTGGGAGCAGCTTCCATCAAAGCCTTGTAGGATTTTAGGATAGAATAATTCACAGAATCCCAGACTGATTTGGGACATTAAAGCTCATCTCAGTCCATGGGAAGGGACAACTTCCTAGGGAAGGGACACAGCCCAGTCATGGGCAGGGCTATCCCAGGGTGCTCCAAGTCCCATCCAACGTGGTCTTGGACACTTCCAGGGATCCAGGGGCAGCCACAGCTTCTCTGGGCCCCCTGTGCCAGGGCCTCCCCACCCTCCCAGGGAACAATTCCTTCCCAAGATCCCATCTATCCCTGCTCTCTGGCAGTGGGAAGCCATTCCCTGTGTCCTGTCCCTCCATCCCTTGTCCCAGTCCCTCCCCAGCTCTCCTGGAGCCCCTTTAGGCCCTGGAAGGGGCTCTGAGGTCTCCCTGGATCCTTCTCTTCTCCAGGTGAACGTCCCCAGCTCTCCCAGCCTGTCAGTAGTGGTATCAAAGCTGATAGTGCTCCTTCAGGGTTTTCCCAGGGGAAAAGTGGTGTCACTTGGCTCTGCAGACAGGGAACAGCTGAGCTGGGTGGGGACAGGAGCGGCACAGCAGGAATGTGGTTCCTCTAGCACATGACTTGTGACAGACAGTTGTGACAGTTTTGGTTGTTTTGCAGGTTATGGATCCATTTACTTCGAAGGAGAAGTAAATCTAACAAACTTAAATCTGGATGAGATCGTTCATATCCGGAGAAAAGAAGTTATTGTTTACCCTGACGATGAAAGGAAACCACCCATTGGGGAAGGCTTAAATAGGTAAGAGTTAAATAAGGGTGATTTTTAACATCCTTACAGCCTGCTGTGTTTGCAGGCAGTGACCAAGAGACAAATCCAAGTGGTGCGTTCAGTTTGCAGCATTACAGTTATGAGATACTTGCACATTTCTGAACCAGTAGTTGGGTTTAAAAGCTGGTGTGAGCCCCCCTGCCCAGGTGTGGGCT
>WBMZ01010416.1:0-112314 GCA_013400975.1 Atrichornis clamosus
GCGGGAGCGGGGCCGGGGCCGCGCAAGCGCCCTCCGGCCGCCAATGGGCGCGGGTTCCCCCCAGCGCGCCGCCTCCTGCGCTCGGCGCTCGGCTGGCGCTGCTTGGCTGGGACAGAGGTCGGCGGGGAGGGGACAGGGAGGGCGCGGTGCTAGCGGGTGCCGGGAGCGGGCCGCGAGGTTCCTGCGAGGGGAGGGAAAGGCGAGTGGAACCGGCGGGGTGGTGGGGGAGAGGTGAGTGCTGGGGAGCGGGGCCGTGGGCGGCTGGCGGGCGGGGGGAAGGCTTGGGCCCCGAGGGGTGCCACGTGGGTGAGTGGATGGGTGTCGGAATGCGGGGCCGCTGTCCCTCCGAGCGCCTTCTCCTTGCTTGGCGTTTCTTCCAGTGGCGTGTTGGTCTCTTCGCCTTTCCCACGTGCCGGCCCCATGGCAGCGATCTATTCTGGGATTTACCTGAAGCTGAAAAGCGCCAAGACTTCTTGGGAAGACAGACTCAAACTAGCCCGTTTCGCGTGGATTTCTCACCAGTGCATCCTGCCTAATAAGGAGCAAGTGAGTACTTTCAGTGGTGAATAGTGAAAAGACAATCCCAGCTGCGAATTGCTGCTGGGAATTAATCAATTCATAAAATCCAAATCTAGGTTTTGACACAAGGTAGTACTATAATTAGGATTGTGGATTGTGATTTGGGATTGTGATCTACTGTTGATTTCTCTGTCGTTATATGAAATGTTTTTATAACATCATCTTTCAAGTAACTTCAGCACAAAGACCTGCATTAGTGCAGGTTAAGAGAGGCTTTCTTATAGAGAGGGTGGTGCCTGTGTTCTGGCTCTCAGAGATAAGAAATCACTGTCTTCAGAGCTGTCATTGCCATTGGTATTATGTCCAGTACAGGACGCCCCAAAGTCAGATGCTTCTGGTCATAAGTATGAACAAGAACTTCAGGGTGAAAAAACTGACTCTGTGTTCTCTGGTACTCAGAACTTGTGCATGAGCAAAGGGTACACAGTGAGTTTCATGGGCTTTTGCTTGGAAGGTGATTTGGTTTTCTCTGCATGAAATCCATCCTGTACTGTTAAGCCTTTTGTTTTGGCCCTGTTTCCTGCAGGTCTGTGCAGTGTTTCCCAGGATATTTCCCTTGTCCTGTTCCTTCAGCCCTGGTAGTATTGTAGGGTCTAGTGTTTTGGGTTCTTGTTATTTCAGTTACTTAGAATATTAAAGCTAGCCATACACTATTTAAGACAGTAATTTAAATTAGTAGGTTTTAAGCTTTTCCAGTTTGCACACACCTAAATCCCTAGGTCTGAATTTTTAGGCAGTGAATTTAAACATACAAAAAGGAGGATATGAGTGGAATAGCAATTGTCAGAAAGTGAAAACCACCTGATTCTCTCAGTGTTCATTTAAAAGACTGCATTTGCTAACCAGTATTAAGTGTCGTAATTAGAATGTTGTCAGACTTAGGAAGTTTACTCCTGAAAGCTGTTTTGGGATGGTACGGGGGAGCACAGGGCCAACATTAGGTTCGGAGTGAAAGCTCTTGGGAATTGAAAACTACTGGGGCAGGCTTCTCTGCTCACTGAGAGCGTGTTCTGCTTGGATGTAGCACAGTTTTCAAGGCACAAATGCTGTAACTGTGAAGAGGTACTACTTTTATCCTGGTTTTACATAGGGGTTATTAAAGATTACTTCTTTTCTGTTAATAGGTGTTGCTCGATTGGGTAAGCCATGCTTTGGTTTCAAACTACAACAAGAAACTTGAACTGGAGGATGATGTTGTTGAAAAACTCTGGGCATATCTTGATAACGTTATCCATAGTAGAAGACTACAAGATCTCTTAAAGAGTGGGAAGACGGTTGGTCTCAGTTTTTCAATTGCACAGGTAACTAGTAAAACTGTGAATATCTGGTAAAATTCTGGATAACAGTACGTATCTCTTACAGTACTTGACTCTTCCTCACAGCATCGCATGTTACATGAAATAGGTAATAATTACTCTAGTGGCTTGCAGGACCTATGCTGAAAGTGTCTCTATTTCTGTCCTGCAATACAGTTTGTATTTGTGCAGCATTAAGGTTAAAAATGGCAGAGGATTCTACTAATAATTTTCCTCTCTGTCTTAACTACTTCAGATTATCAGAGAGTGAACTGCTTTAAGTGTTTAAAAGAAAAGTAAAGACTCAGTTCCATGTGTTGTTCTCCTGTATTATTTACTGCTTATATTACCACTTTGCCTGGGAGTCCTAGGAGAGACAGATTTTCCCTCATTGTGGGGCTCATCATGTGTTTGGCTTGAGTACTTGTGCACTGTGAGGTGTTGTTCTGCAGACATTGCAGCTTCTTATGATGACTCTGAATGGTGGTCACACCAAATTATTATGCATCATTATGAAGTGACTTCAGTTACAGTTTAGTACTGAACCAAACATTTACTTCTTTTTCAGCTTCCTGATTACAGAAATACCAGAAGTAGTGAATGGTTGCAAAGGCAATGAAAATGACAGTGAAAATGACCCTTTTAGTTTTGATCAGATTGAAGGAAAGCAAGAAAAGATTGTCTTTACATGCAGAAAGTGAATTGTGAAGTATAGAGAATTGGTTGGATGATATCTGTGCCTCAGAGACGTTACACAGAAAGTGTGCCAAATTTAAACATGGTCTGGGTATGAAAACCTGTCTGGATGGAGGTTAGGTACAGGACAGGGCACCCTGAACACTGAGGACAGAGGTGGTAGAGGGTCCAGTGTAAAAAATTGGAGGGTCTGGTTTAGTCCAGTGGGGCTTCAGGTGAGGAGATGAACCATCCACCATAAAGTAAGACAGGTGAGTAAGAAGTAACAAGAAGATAGGTGAAGTTTTTAACGAAATAGAGGCAGATTTGTAAATTGCTACTGAATTTGTTCACAGACAAGATTATCTGAAGGTGAGAAAAGGAAGGAAATGAAAAGTGGATTAAAGGAGAAAACAGTAGAGAAATCAACACAAAGTTTGAGAAAAGGAAGAGAAATGCAAGTTTAAGTAAACATTTTTTCTCTAGAAATGTTTATCCTTCAAAGAGGGAAGAAAACATTCCTTCACATTTCCGATATCAGCACCGGAAACTTTCATTTTAAAATACAAAGATGATATTTAGTCATAGACATTCTTACTGAATAAGCTACCTGTGTCAGAGCAGGGTTGTGTATTGTGTGTGGGTTTGTTGTTGCTTGGAGCATAATTTTGGGGATCAGTCAGAAGGGAAGAAATTTATCCCAACTCTGTTTCTGTAAGATCAACTATTAGGATCAAGTATGGATAGTCTTACGCTGTTGCCAGTAGCACAAGAGGGCTTCCTCATTCATCTGGTACTGCAAACAAATGCAGGGACAGCAGTTTGAGACCTATGATGTAAGAAGTCCAGCAGCAGCTGTTGGCAGGTTCCCCCCGGCTTGCAGCCAGAGCTCACAGAAGGTATTGTTGGTTCGTTGTGATGAGCTTTATCTTATGCTAAAATGACTGTTCTTTTGTTTTTGTTTCTTTTTTCCCCATCTTCAGGTCATAAACAAAACGTTATCAGAGGCCTGTTCTCAAAAAACACAGCAGAACATTGGCACAGTGCTGAGCTGCTCCAGTGGCATCCTTTCTACTCCTTCGCTCTCCATCATTTACACAGCAAAGTGTGAGCTTTTGGTTGATCTCCTCAACAAGCTGTCCAAGCTGGCATGTCAGCAGCTGGCTTCTGATGATGCTGTGAACTCCCAATTGTTCAGCGTCCTGCAGCTTACCTTTGCTCAGTACCTCCTGATCCAGAGGCAGCAAACCAACCCAAATCGTGTGTTTGGGCAAGTGACAAGTCACTTGCTGCAGCCGTGTTTGCTCCTGAGGCACTTGCTGACTGTGAGAAGCTGGACACACGCAGATGATAACCACGTGCGTCAGCACCTGAGCAGGGACATACGAAACCAAATAGAAACTTTGCTTCAGGCTGGGTTGTTTCCGCCTGAGCTTTTCTCTTCATACAAAGAAGAGCTGCTACCAGAACAGGAAACACAGAAGAAGAAAGGAGCTTTGAAAAGTCTTTTGCTACCAGTCAACACAGTGCAGGCCAAGCTGGGCAGTGACTTGTGTGAACCTGCCCTCCATGGAGCGGTTGTGGCTGGTTCGGTGTCCCTGCTGTATAAGCTCTTTCTGGATTCATACTGTAAGGCAGAAAACCACCTTGTGTGTTTCCACATGCTCAGCAGGCTTTTTGGCTGTCTCAGGCTCTCTGATCTGCAACGGGGAGGGAGGAAGGATACTCTGTCTGCTGTGAACTGGAGCACAGAGCTGCTTGCTTTGGAACAGCTTCTCAACTTGGTGCTCGACAATGATATCTATAATGTTGCCAGTGACCGTATCCGGCACAAGGAGGTGCAGTTTGGGTTTTACCGGAAGCTGGCACAGATGTTGATGACACACTCCCAAGCTTCTATCCCCGCCTGGTTCAGGTGTCTCAAACTCTTGATGTCATTAAACCACCTTATAGTAGAGCCAGACCTGGATGACTTAGTGTCGTCGGCTTGGATTGATGCCGAGGCCTCTGAGCCACGCACGAAGAAGATACAGGAGACTCTCATCAACACTGTGTTCCAGACGTACTCCAAGCTGCGGCAGTTCCCACGGCTCTTTGAGGAGGTGCTGACCGTCATTTGCCGTCCAGCTGTTGATGAACTGAGGCCACCCATCTTCTCTGCTGGCCTGACAGTAAAGCTTCGTGAGTGCCTCCTTGAACTGCCACCCAACCAGATTCTGGATATTTTGTGTCTCTTTGTGGAGAAATGCCAGACCCTTATCATTCCAGCTGTTGAAGGGTCAGTTGACATGGCCTTGAAGCTGATGTCAGTGTGCTCAGTGCTGCATGCTTTTCTGTTCAACATGAGGAGCCTAGATGATGTCACTCCTTCCCCTGTGGTGCTACGCACTCAGAGTCTGCTGGCAAACATACAGAAGGGGATAACTCAGCCACTGATGAAGCTGCTGCAGGCTCCTAGAAGAGAGGAAGAAAAGTCAGACCTTTGGCTCAGAAAGACCTGTGATGCTGCTCTCCTCCTTGTTTACACTTGGGTTGAGGTAGACACTCTGTTTGGTGTTAGCTGCAGTAAATATGTGTCTCCGACAGCTGAAATTGCCGGTGCTGTTATTGAATCTGCTGCAAGGCACTGGGACATTTCAGCTTTCCTGCCTGGTGTGAAGGAGCAGTGTTGGGGGAGAGTTACGGAACTTGCATATAGTTTTGCCTCCACTAGTAAATACTGCTTAGAACTGCTCACACTTCAGAAAATGAAGAAGATCTTAATGCAGACCGAAGCTGACCTACAGGCCTTGCAGCATGCTGCAGCTTTCATCCTGGAGTCTGGGAGATCCACCATGAGCAGTGGAGAATCTGAACCGTGGGATGGAGATATCAGTGCGATAAGTGACCTTACCTACCCCACAGCACACTGGCACCTCGTCATGTCCAACCTGACTATCCTGTTGCCGTATATTTCCTTAAAAGATGTAGAGTACATTGCAAATACGCTTCAAGAGACGGTAATGGTGGCCAAAGCTCAGGAAGCTGCCACAGAGCAGGAGCCTTCTATCAGCATTGAAAAGATATCTCTTGGTTTGATGCACAGCTCCCTTCTACCAGAAATGAAGGTCCTGCATTGTGCTTTTTTGACCAGTCTTATTCATCAGTTTGCTGCGGTGCTGCCCACTGCTACCAGGGATTCAGTAGATCTGCCACTTCAGCAGCTGTCTGTGAGTAATATTCCTTGGCATGAAGAAGTTCTGGCTCCTTGCAAAACCGCTGACCTGTTGGAAATACCATCAGAAAACAAACTGATGAAGGATGAGCTGAGCTTGTCTTGGAAAACAGTGGAGAAAGTTGCCCAATGTATAGTATTGTTAGCAAAAAATGGCTGCTCTGTCACCCTGAAAGAAAGTCGGCTACAAAGCTGCCTGGGTTTGCTAGAAATTGTTTCTCTTCTGAAACTAGACAGCTTTCTTCCCTCTGACTGCACTCGGTGTTTTCTGGTACTGCTCTCCCTGCTCGTCAATACCAGGGCTAGTGTCTCTTGCAGCAAGTTGTTATTGCTGAAGTTTTTAAGTACTTGCCTCCACCTGCTGAGATGCCTGCAAGCTGGCAGGAATGCCAACTCTGTTTTTAAGGTGCTACATGCCAGCGATGTTCTTGAGGCTGTCATGACCTCCCAGCTTAGAGCTAGCAAATTCTTCACTGATGTCTTGACTGTTCCTGTTTGGGGACAGTATGTCCAGGAAGTCCAAGAGTTTTTAGAAAACTTTCTTCAGATGATTATTGAAAGAAGACAAAGTGTGAAGCTCAACTTGGAAAAGTTCATGTCTTTCCTAGTGAGCTGCAGGCCAGACACAGGTGCAGCCAAAAGCAAAGACTGGAAAAACAGGAATCCTGCAGCTGAGCAGTTACTGCTCACAGCGTTCACCACACTATGTCATGTCGTCACACTCCATCTCCAGCAGCTGCCAGAAAAGAAGCTGCATTCTGCGGATGTGCTGTCTGCTCTCCTGGAGCCAGTAGTTCTGCAGATGGTCAGAACTGTTGAACATGGTCTTCAGAGTAACACCCCGAACCAGCTTTTGCCTGTAACATACATACCATGTGTCACTACTCTCCTCAAAGCAGATCTGAGCCATCCTGTCACGAAGGACTGGCAGAAGGAGCCCGGTGGGTTTTTGGAGCAGCCCCGTATTAAACTGTACCAAGAGTTTTACTCCCAGATACTGAGAGAGCTGCCCTGTGCGGGGGGTAACCTGCAGTTCCTTCAGCCTGCCTTGCAGTTCCTGGCTGTCTTCTGCTCCGTGCCAGAGCTGTATCCTGGAAAAGAAACTGCGGTCACTGTTGTTTTCGCTATTAGAAAGCTTCTCTCTGGTATGAAAACTCTCTTTCTTCATCTCCTTTGCTTATTTTGCCATGCAGAGGCGAGTTAAAAGCCATTTAGCAAAGCGTACAGTTTTTTTTAAAAGCCTGTGTTTGTTTACTTGTGTTAAAGCAGGCTATCCTTTTTTAAATACATAACAGGAAAGTTTTCAAGGAGGCAATGTTGTGGTACCTGGACCACAGCCACCATCTAATTTGATAACAATCTTCTGAAGGATGTAAACATCTTAATAAAGTTGAGGTCCTGAGTTACTCATCCCTGTAGAGCATTTTGACAGTAACTCGACCATGGTAATACTTTTGGATGTAGAGCTGAAGAGCAGTATACTACTCATGTAGTCGGCACAGCAGGCACCACTGAAGCAGCTGGTGTGCACGAGGTTAGATCTGAAATGTCTTATCTGGGGATCTCTGAGGATCTTGCAGTTAAATACTCATCTACTTTTGTATCTGGTAGGTAAGGTTATAGAACAGTGTTACCTAACTGTTAAGGATGCTGAACACCCATAATTCTCATAAAGTGTGTGGGGGATTGGCAGGTCAGTTCCTTTATCCTCATCAAATAAAAAGCCAGGGCTAGAAATTACATGAAAAACCTCTACTGCCAGCTGTGGGACCTAATGGCTCCTTTATATTGTCTTACTCAGAAATAGGGATGAACACAGCACAGGCACGACTGTTCTCTTTGACTTCTTCAAACTGTTGGAATTTGTCAAACTTATTACTGACATGCTCTAGTGCAGTGGTCTCCAAACATTTTTGGTTGTGCATACCTATCAATTAAATGCAGTGGTCTCCAAACATTTTTAGTTGTCCATACCTATCAATTAAAAAAAAAATTGAATATGCATTCCCAATATATATTTACTTACAAAGTATGCACATGTGCTACTCCACTATGTACATTACAAAGCATACATACAGAAAATGTTGAAAAAGCATGAGATGAAGATGAAATAAACACTATTTAAATATTTTTTTTATTTATTAAAGCTATTTTACTTATCGTTCCTGCACCCCAGTTAATTGTCTTGCCCACACCCCTGGGGTATGCACACCCTAATTTGGAAACTACTGTTCAGGTGAATACGGTTGTGATCTCACTGTTTATATTGGCATTAAGTAATCAAAAAAATCTTAATGCCTTTGTGATTTGTGATGGATCTCCGGCCACCATTTGTAGAAAAGATTTGTGGCTTATTTAGCCTGCTCCCTTGGCTTGTGCACCTGCTTTGGTGTAGTATTTATGTACTGAAGGCTTTTTATTGGTGTGATGACTTCTCTGTGAACCTGAGGGTAGGAAGTACTTGTTATCAGCAAGTTGTTGCACTAGCGGGGAGAAAGGTAAAGTGTGGAGCCCTCTATGCGTTTGAGTGTTAAAAAGGAACCCGCAGAGCTGTTTTATTTTGAGTTTGCCACTACCTGTGGAAGTCCTTGTCTTGGGAATTGATTGCTTTTGTCTCTTGAATATGCAGGTCCTGCAATCACAACCCAGGTGATTCAAAGCATGGAGACTGAGCTGACAGGGGTGCTTGTCCAGCTGCTGGGAAACTGCTCTGCCGAGGAGTTTTATGCCATAATGAGGCTGGTGCTGCAGGGACTCGAAATGAAGAATGTTTGGCAACAGAAGGCTAAAGTAAGGAATGAGCTTAATGTATTGTCAACTTCCTTCTACAGTCTGCTGTATCTTGAAAAAATTTGTTGGCTGAATGATACTTGTTAAATTTTTTTTTTTGCTGCTTTATGTTCAATATTCAGGTCAAATTAATTTACACAGATAAGCACTTGGTGACTGTGCTGACATATGTTCTATATATAAATTGAGAGGTGGAAAGATCATGGCAACCTACTTGAGAAACCTGTCCAGTTTAAGGACTCAGTAGTCTCGATTCCATGTGTTATCAACAGAAGTCACACAGCTGTGGTATTACAGGCCATGCTGAAAGCTCTTCTCTGCTGCTCAGAGCTGTTGCACAACAGATACTAGCAGTCAGTGTTTGTCTGTGGATCTTCTTAACAAAGTTAAGAAATGCTGGCATTTTAAAGTAAAGCCAAAAATGCATCTGTGCTTTTGCTAATTGTCTCTTTAAAGACTACTCAGCAATAACCAGATACCAGTCAGTAGCTTTTGAAATTCTGTGCCTTTCTCCAGAGCAGCTTAAGCATAGGTGGTGATATATGGAACACTTCTGCTCCATAGAAAGCCCAGTGACTTGAGAATGACGCTTGGATTAAATTTAGGGGATTATCAGGCTCTGTCTTATATGTCAGAAAGAGACTCAGATGTGCTGCATCAATTCTTGATGCATCTTTTTGAAAGTGTATCTGGAATTCCTGAACTCTACAGATAATTTCTGCCACCTGAATATAGCTTGCAGTATGTTACTTTTATCAGTCTGTATAAACAACTGGCAAGTAAAAAAACCCCTGCTGCCAAATGCAGCGTTCTTAATGTGTAGTGTACTAGTATCCCTTTATTGCCTCTGCTTCCCTCTTATCTAGTGGCAGTTGTGTGAGAAGGCTTTCCTTTCTTAAAAATCACGTAAGCCTTTTTGTGCGGTAAGTTGATTCTGAAATAAATGTGGCATGAAGTACATTTGGGTCAGTGCTGCTCAGTATATTGAATTCTGTTGAGCTGCTGCTTACTTCCCAATTTCCAAAGAGAGGTGTTGGTGGGAGGCCTTTCATGTGTCAAGGCTCTGGTAATGTTCAGAAGTGACACCAGACTTGAAAGAGCTCTTCTGTATTTGAAAGGAGCCAGCGTGCCTTGTACCCCTGACTGATCATCCGTCTGCTTTCTGCAGGAAGTATTGTCAGCTGTTACGCTAACCAAATTGTTTCTCAGCTGCCCATTAAGTGGAGACAAAGAGAAAGCTTTTTGGTTTGCCAGCCCACAGATAATCACAGCTTTAGCCGTAAGTATCTCCTTTTTGTAACTTCATTACCCTTCCCTTCTATTTGTTAGAGTCTGTAGTGGTTATATCTGACGTGCACAGAGGAACAAAAAACTAAGCAAGTCCATACCAGATTTATCTGAACTTTTTTGTCTACACCCTTTTTCTCCTCCTTCCTCAAGTAGATCTCCTCCTGTGAGTGCAGTGTGCAGGTCATCCAGTTCTTATACACAGTAATTTTATGGAACTGCACCATGTAATATGGAGCTTAGGAGAAACTTGTTAGACAGCAGAGTAGAGAGTCTGTCTCCTGTCCTTCCTCCTGTCCTCAGAAAAAGGTAGCTATCAGCCACATGTTGCAGCAGAAGTCAAGAGCAGCAAAACAAATAGAAAAAAGTGCTTATAGAAAAAGAATTTATATAAATTCACTTAATTATGAAAGGGAAACTTAACTGAAAGTAATCAAACCCAAGTTTCCTGTCCTTCGTTTGTACAGCATATAAACCTGGTGATGGAGGTTTTTCTTGTGATGATGTCTCTAGACAAGAATTTATCACAGATTGGCTCTGCAATGCCTGGGAATCATAAGCATGCAGTTTCTGCCATTTTTGATAGGTCTGTGTGCTTGTAAAGGAGTGAACTGCATCGATGCATTCATGTGAAGAGGTGCAAAGAGGTTCTGGTTGTCAGGGGACTTGGCAATAGTTGCCATTCCAGTTACACTCACAGCAGTGTTTGTTTGAAATGCATCGTGTGCATCCTTGCCCAGGGTGCAATTGCATGAAAATGGTTCAGGTGCAGGAGTCTCCCTGCCAGTCCAGCTTGCACCAGTCTGTTTCCATTGACTCCAGTCAGAGCATTAGGGTGCTCTGGTGTTCCAACACTAATGGTAGGTGGCTAATGTGCTCCTCCTTATCTACTTCTTGTCTTGCAGATGCAAACCAAAGAGGCCTGTCAGGACCAGTCACTGATTTCCATCATAGTTGTACCTATTCTCGAGGCTGTAGCAGCTCTGCTAAGGCAAGGAGAAGGGGTTCTCGTGAATCCACATCATGTATCATTGGCATTCAGCATTCTCCTAACAGTCCCTCTGGATCATCTGAAGACAGAAGACTATCGTGGTATCTTCCTGGGGGTCCATGAAGTGCTCTTCTCTATTGTGCAGTGTCACCCGAAGGTATATCTGTGAGGAGGTGGGAGGAGGGGAAAAGGTAGAAAGAATGAACACACCAGTGATAGAATTTTTTTTAATATGGTTTTGAAATATTTTGTCCTATTAGGATGAAAGTGCATTGTACCCCTTATCATTTAAAAGGCTGGGAATCTCAAAATCACATCATTTCAGTTGCTCTCCTGCTTTGCTTGTACCTGCATTGTTGTTCTTTGTCAGTGGATTGCTTATCAACATCTGATGTTAGATTAGAATAAAATATTCTGGTTTTCTGTGATTGATTTCTAGAAACACAAATGGCTCAGGTTCTAAGACCTCATTCTCATTAGAGGTCAGGATTCTGCAGTCCTTTGAAAACAGGGCTTAGACATATTGGAAGTTGGTGACCTTCAAACATTGTACCATCCTGGTGTTCTTGTCAGCCATCTGGTATGGGAAAGTGAAGAAGTGCCAGGTGTTGCCTGGGGTTGGAGATAGTCCTACATGGAATATGTAGGCAGAGGTGGAAGAAAAATGGAAAGGGGCCTCATGCATTTGTATTAGGACTGAGAGTGGGGAAACATGAAGGTGGGGAAATAGCAAATTCTAAAAGCAAGGCAGTATGCATTGCTAGAATTTCCTTACAAACATCCTGTGGTGGAAAGCTGCCTAACCAGGCTGTTTTCACACAGTGATCCTGTGTTCTGTCAAGGCAGATTCTCTACCAACAGGTTCTCTACCAGGTTCTCTACCAGCAAGAACCAATTCCCTAGACATTATGGTGCTAAATCAAATGCTGCTTTGGAGGGATGAAGAGACTTTAATATGATGTTTACTTGCTATTTGTATTTAATATGACTAGGAATGCAGTCCTATTCAGGATTTTCATATGCTAAGCAATCTATGGATGCAGAATAAAAAGATAGTCTCTACCTCTACCCTTTCCACTCCCTTTACTACATAATCTCAGATGTGTTTATTTCATGTCTTTTGCAGGTGCTGTTGAAAGCAGCACCATCTTTTCTGAGCAGTTTCCATCGTCTGGTTGTTTCTGTCATGCATGAAGGACGTCAGAAAGGAGACAGAGGTACCATGTATTTTCCACCTTTGCATTATATGTATAGACTGTAATTTTATATACTCCAGAAGAGGAGATGCTGAACAGGGCAGTCTGACACCAGAAGCAAAGTCCTCAAAACCTAGCTGTGGCATTGAAAGTGTCAGTCCTATCTGTCCTTTTGTAAAATTGAGGATGAGCTTTGTGGGCTTATGAAGATAACTGGGGCTCCTGTGGAGCTGCATGCAGACACCACTGCTTTCAGTGAATAAGTTGTTCTTCACTGAGTGCCTGGCAATTAGACAGGAAAGCAGTAAGCTGTGGCCAATTTCTGCTCTTCCTATCAACGCCTGTATCTGCAAGCATGGTGGCTGTGAGCTCTAGTGATGTACAGTAATATATGTGAATTATAATTCCAAATCGATCCTACTAAATGGAGTTTTTTGAGACTGGAGCTGTGTTTACTACAGACCTGAATTGCCACCATTCTGTGCTAAGTATAAAGCCAGAACATTATATACATCTGAAGCGTCAGTTGTGGTTAGATGACATATCTGTATAATCAAGGATTTGAAATTAGTGTAGTTAAATATCCTGAATGAAAGGGGAAAAATAGATTCTTACTGGAAGTTATGAAAGAATTTGCATTCTCAAAGTAGCCAAGTCAAAGATGTCCATAGTGATTAAGGCAAACATCATGTACTTTATGCTGTTCAGGACACAAATACCCTGTCATTAATAATGGTGAGTTTTGAGACAAGTTGGCTTCATGTCCTGAAACTGACTGTATCCTAGCTTTCTACTGATCTCCTACAGCCTATGCCGTGTTCAGATTTATCTCAGCTGGTATGTTGCTGCCCACAGCTGTGAGCAAATGTAAGTGTACATATTCATTATGGAGGAATACACTAGCGGAGGCTCAGTGATTGAGGAAAAGATATATTAGACTGGTGCCAGACTTTGAGAGTTTGCTTGCTTCTGCAATATGTTTACATATGGGAAGGGTGATAGGAAGCTTTCCAGGTACATGGCATCCTCAAGTTGGAAAACATGCTGTTTGTCTTTGCAGGATTGTTCTGTTTATGTAACAGACAACATAAAAGTAATTTCTGGGTTTCCCTTCTCCCTTATTTGTGTTAGCTCTCTGCATTCTCTGCCTACTGAATAAATTCTCAGCTGATCTCACCAGTCTCACTTTAAATATCTGCAGTGACGTGGCTTCTGCTGCTATGTTCCACCTATTAGACCTCATCAGAAAGCTTTCTTACTATGCTGTTTCTAAGAGATGTCCTCTGATTTTCTGTAGCTAGGGAATATAATTTTCCTGTCTCCTTGTTCTCTCCTCCACAGTGCTAGTGGGGACTGAAATGTGGAAGGGACCATAACTGCTGCTTTTAGCACTGCAACATCTATAACAAGTAATTTTTGCCTTGCAGTGCGTTTGAAGTTGGAATCAGTGTGGTCTTACAAAACAGCCATTGTAAGAGATGTGTGTTATGTTTTGTGGGGAGCCTCTAGCTATAGCTTGACAAGGAAAGAAGGTAAAATGAGCAAGCTGTCCTTGGCCTCATGTAGTTCAAGAATCATGGAAAACTGGGTGATTCTCGTGGTTTTTTCCTAGTGTTTTTGAGCCTCAAATGCCAGGCTGTGTCTCACTTTCTGTTTTAGGCAACATGGATGAGTTTGAAGTTATACTGAAATGTGCACACTTGGTGGAACGGATGTACACTCATATTGCTGCAGAAATGGAGGACTTTACTGTGTTTTCTGCTTTCATTGTGGCTCAGTATGTGACTGAATTGCAGAAGGTATGTTCTCATCCATCTTGAGTGTGGCATAGAATTGTGCTGGCTTTGGAGTTTCTGTTCCAAAAGGAACTGTCTTAAATTTTGTAAAATTTATGAAGTTACAGAAGTTGCTATACCTCCTGGAGATACAGGTTTGATCTAGAATGTTATATTGAGCAAGAGTTCCTGAAAATCTTTCTTACCAAACTCTTAGAAAATGTTCTAAGGGTATGGGCTGTGGTGTTTTTTTCTTTTAAGATAAAACAATATAGTCCCCAGTTAGAGAACTGTTTTGCTTTAGTGTCATGTTGGGTGTTGCTTTTCCTTCATAGAATCATAGAATGGTTTGGGTTGGAAGGTCTAGTCCAACTACCCTACAGCAGGCAGGGACATGTTCAACTAGATCAGGTTGCTCAGAGCTCCATCCAACCTCGCCTTGAATGTTTCCAGGGATGAGGTATCCACCACCTCTCTGGGCATCCTGTTTCAGAGTTGTGCCACCATCACTGTTAAAAATGTCTTCCTTATACATCTGGTAGTTATCTCCCAGATAGTCTCAGTTGTCCAATAGTGATAGTAGTTAGGGCCCAATCTGGCAAAGTAATGGTGCAAAATTCTCCTGGAAAGTATCTTTTAATATGATCTAAATGATTAAGCGAATGGAAAAAATGTTACCAAGCCAATAATCGTTAGCTTTTCAGTAATTCTGTATCAACGATATCATTCTGATCCTTACTGAAAGCAACTACTTGTGCTATTATGGCTGCCAGGGTCAGGTCAACAGTTTCTCACTTCCAGACCTAACTTCAGCTTGCCATTTTTTTCAGCCTAATAGGTTTAGATTTCACGACGGTTTGAATGCTGTTTGTGGTGAAAATACCTGCCAATCGACTATTTGTGGTTCTGGCCTGGGCATGGGCTCAAATACAGAAAGGAATTTTAGTCTTTGTTTTTAGGCCCTCTTACCAAAAAAAAAAGCTATTTTTCTGAAGGATTATGGTGTAACCAGTTAACTAACCTTAAAGGTTATTACATTGGTTAGACTTGGCTGCCTTCTCTATTGCCCATCTTTTTTCTGTCATTTTTCATTTTTTTGGGGGGGAGGGAGCAAAACAGTGGGAGATGTCAGTTTTTAGCCATGTTGTTTAGTGTTACTGGTAAGTTGGTTATTGTTTGCATAGTGAACATAGCACTTCAGCAAAGGTAAAAATTGCTGTAAAGATGACTTTCCCCTCTCATCTCTGAACTCTGTAATCTTTTCATCACTGCATGTAAGTCAGCAAGCCCTATTTGAATTGTCAAACAACCTTTTTAAGTTGAAAGGACACTTGTCTCAGTATTAGCAGGAGTACAAAGTCTCATGAGACTTCTAGGAAAATTTTGTGCAATACTTTCACTGTGAAATGGAAAGTGATGGACAGCTGAAACCACAGCTCAGTAATGTATGCATGGAACCTTTGGGCGTGGAAGGGGGAATTGGTGTAGTGAGCCACCAGACACTGTGACAAAGGAGGGTTTTCTATCCGACAGAATAGATACATCACAAGCAGGTGATTTATTTGCTCGTTAGAGTGGTGAGAATTGATGGATATCAGAGGAGGGGGAGACCTCAACATGCCTGTCTTAAATGGGGCGTGTACACATCTTTCATGTTGCTCTCCAGAGGAAGAAAAAAACTGTTTTAACCATTCATCTCTCCTGAGTCAGGATCAGTGGCTTTCTGCCTGTGGTCTGGAGACCCTGAGGGTCCATAAAAGATAACTGAGAAAAACATGTTGGTAGAATTAAGTCTTTGTACGGGCATCTGCACACTTAGTGGAACCCTTTTAAGGGTCTGAAACTAGAACTGGTGAAAGCTACTGGCCTAAGTAGTCACTTAACCCTGAAGTGGTTGTGTAACAGCTCCCTCAGTGCTTCCTTTTTAAACCCTGAATTATTTTGTATTAATCTAGAAAGATTCCTTGCTGGAGTGGGTGGCATCTCTTTCATCCTGGTGACGGTGCTTTCCGCTTGGTGCCTATGAGCTGTTGCTTAATTCAGCAATAGTGAAATACCTCTTCACACATTTAATGTCTCACATCAAGAGCTCTGTAATGCTTGACAAATTGGTTGTACTAACTATATAGACCATAAAGCACTTACAAGTATAATTAACTGCCAGCCAGTAGTGGCAGCTGTTTAAATCTTTGGTTCTGCTTCCCATGGTGTTTATAGGAAACTGCAAAGAGAGAATGGCCCAAATAAGGCATGAGTCCAGATGAATTTGTGATGTGAGGGATGCAGTTCCATTAACTTCAGCTCCGAGATAGCTGCTTATCGCAAGTGGGCCGTCTGGTCCATACTGTCAGTAGCTGTGGGTTTTTCTGTCTTTGTTCTCTGCAGTCACTTCTCTGCCCTAGGAAGGGAGAGCCCAGCCTACTGCATTCACTGGGAGCTGTGATGCTCAGCTGTTCTCTTACTTTAATGCACAGTGTAGAGAGAAATAACATCTGTTATAAACAAACCAATTGATCAACTGACAGAGAAGGGAAAAATTACAACCCCTTGGACATGCAAACTCTTCAGGGTCACAGGTCTAAAGGAAGGCTTATGTGCCTTAATGCCTGCTATATATTTTTCCCTGCTATATTAGTGGATCTAACAAAATATACTAGCTGTTCCACATTTAGGACAGAAAGGGAGCGGGAGCCTGTCACAGTGATAAGGAGTGCACTTCATTAGCAGAAAGTTTATTAGTTGCCTAAGGAAGAAAGAAGCCTGAATTTTAATGACAGCTTTTTATGTAATTTTCATTAGGCCTGGAGTGCAGAGGCTTACATCTGGAGGCATAAAGCTAATTCTGGGATTCAGCAAAGATAAGAGGTGGTTCTGCAGCAAAAATAAAGTGACGATGCCAGAGGCCAGTGCTGTCTCAGGCAGTGAAGTATTTAGCAAGTGATTTGTGAGCACAGGACAAATTTCAGTTAGCCTAGAGCACCAGAGGACTCCAGAGCCAGCACTGATGTTCCTGGTTGTAGTGGCGGTTCTGCTGGTCGTGGGGTTGAGCAGAGGTAATGTCAGGAGCACGGCACTGCGTCCTGAGTCATTTGTTGTATTCCTCCAACCTTCTGCTTGACTTCAGGCAAGGTACCTGATTCCTGGTGTTAAAACAGATTAAGGAAATGTACATCTCCTGAGCTTTTTGAAGGCTTCTTTTATTAAGGCGTGCACATTGAAGTCCTCAGAAAAAAGTTGTTAGATAAATATCAAATGATCAAGTGATAAGTTAAAATTGTTTGACTACCCAATGTAAATGAGAGAGCAGCCTAAAGGAAGTGCTCATTTGGAACTGAGACTAGCATACAGCCTATGGGAGACATACAGAATCTGTGGAAATGTGTAAACCTTAATCTGTAAAAAAATATTTTAGGGTTCTTTTAGTAACAGTTATTCTGCTGAGGAGGGTCCATGTTAGTCCAGGGTGATCAGTGTCTTTGCCACTGCAGCAATGTGTCTAGTACTGTCATGGATCTTATTGCAAGGGCTATGCTTGTTTTGCAAAACATGTTTTCAAAAATCAGGAAAATATGCGCAAGTCAAAATCTTGGATTTTGTCTAATGGACTGTTCCAGATGGTCTGATGCACTGGATAGCATGTTGTCAGCATTTAATGTGTACTGACTGTGGAAACAGTGTTTGCTTTCCTGTCTTCAAGTTTAAGGCAATTTTGTTCTTCTTGTAGGTGACTTTGCACCCAGCTGTGAAGACACATCTCACAGAAGGAATATATCACATCCTTGACCTTTGCATTGAACGGGACATCAAGTTCTTAAATACATCGCTCCCAGCAGGCGTGAGGGAGGTCTTTAAGGATCTGTATAATGATTACAACCACTACCACAAAACAAAAAAGCATGGGGAGGAAAAGTATACTGCATGACGAATCCTGGCTGGTGCTGCGTAATCAGTTATGAATTGATCTTGCATTGCTCAGAAGATCCTCAGTTGCTGTTTGATTTGGACTGACTAGTACGATCGAACCTGAGGAGCATCCTAAACGTGGATTGCATTTATCTCTATACAACCAGCCTTTATAATTGGGAAAAAGGGAAATGGGGAGGGAGGATGTGCTGTGCTGTTCGGTCTGGTCCTGCTTTGTGCCACAAATGGTGGATCTGCTGTGCCTGTGCTGGCCCCTGGTGAACTCACTGGGAGCCCTGGGGAGCTCACTGCAGTTTGGCAGCAGATGTCAGGCTTCAGGCTTTGGCACATCACAGTGCTTTCCTGTGGAAGCAATAGTCTGGTCTAAAAGCCAGGGATATAGCTCCTGCTTTTGCTTACATGGTAAGCAGAATTAAAGCAGTTTAATCGCTTATTTTTGTACCCTGTTATTTTGCATTTTGTTACTGAGGAACTTTGTGAATGTTACACAGCTTCACAGTAGGTTGCTGTGCAAAACTGCTTAAGTAACAATAAAAAAATTGAAAGTTTGTATCTCTTTGCTTGATTCGTATTACTGTCCAGTCCAGCCCCGGGCAACCTGGTCTGACCTATTGAATTTCCTTCCCAACTGTATTATCCTGTGATCTCACAATAATCAAACAGACTGACTACTTGGAGCTCTGGTCGATTTACTGTCATTAAGCAATTACACTTAGTCATCTGAGCTGTGATCACTCTTGATGTACATTGTTAGCTTGTGACAAATGTTTATTACTCTTGTTACTATCTAGGGCCCTTTTTGGTCTAAACTAAGCCTTGTTGCTTTGCCTTCACTCTGGGTTAAGAGCAAGCCCTGGATTTATTGCAGCTCAACTGACAGTAACTTAATAAACTCTGGTAAATTGATCACTAACATTTGAGCCTGCAAGAAGCTTTATCAGGCTTTATCAAATAGCTTCCTTTCATTAGTTAAACAACAGAAGTTTATTTTCTTGACAATGATAGAGACTAAAGATCTAAATTTTTATCTAAGTGGTAAAACAGTTTTCATGTAGGTAGTAGAAAGAACTCAGTAGTCCCATGTGATAATCTGCTTTAGTTTATAGGTAGGAGGTGGGCAGAGGGAGACTGGAATGTGGCTTACCACTTTTCTGGGTCCACCTGCCTCCTAGCAAGGTCCCAAGAATGAAGTTTTCTGTGGCAGGAGATTCCACGTGGCTCAGATGAGGGAGATGAGCAGCGCTGGCTAAACTTCATCCTTTGGACTGGAGATGACCCTCCTCTCATCCTGAAAAAGCTTTTTGGAGAGGTTTGATACTGTGCAAGTGCTGTTCAGAAGTAACAGTAGTGGTACGTTATCAACGCTTCTAGCCACATATGCAAACCACAGTGCTATATAGGCTGCCACGAAGCAAGTTA
Source organism: Atrichornis clamosus (assembly GCA_013400975.1). Lineage (NCBI taxonomy): Eukaryota > Metazoa > Chordata > Aves > Passeriformes > Menuridae > Atrichornis > Atrichornis clamosus. Next base: position 19,146 of record WBMZ01010416.1, read on the forward strand.
ACTCCATCCGAGCTGGACCCTGCGCACCACTGTGCCACTTTTAATTTCAGAGCTGGAAAGCTGACGTGGGCCAGCAATGGGAAGGAGTTACTGCTGCCCCACCAGGCAGTGGGACAGTGACATGACGTAGGTCCCAGAAGGGAAACATGTATGAGCTGGGGGCATCCAAAGGGGCAACAAAGAGGGGAGGTCCCCAGGGTGAAGACAGTTAATACAGTAGGAAAACAAAGGAAGGCTGTGAGTGCTGGGAGGTGGTGTGGAAAGAACAGCAAAAAAAGGAGAGCTGGGTTTGCAGCGGGGGAGGAAGGAAGTGAGGGAGGAAGGAAGTGAGGTAGCATCTCTGGCATGTAAGTGTCAAGGCTCCCCTGATGTAGCCATATGGCTGCAAGCCACATATAGCTCAAATGCTTCTGAGTGCAGACTGCAGAGTAAATAACATTGGCCAAAAGAGGTAAACTAGCTGAGTTGAGATGGGTTTTATTTCATTAATACTAACTTTTAAAATGCTACCAATTTTAACCTCTTGGCTTGAAAATGAAAATGTGTAACTGACTTACATGTACAGGGGTGATGGAATGAACAAACTCCTACTATAAAAAGGACACAGTGCTTGAATGAATGAAAATTTGAAACCCTGCCACAATTAAACCTTTATTTCAGACACGCTGTGCAACTGTCACTTATCCCACAGCCCTCCTCCTTCTCCAGGCAAAGCAGTGGAGTTCTGAAGCACAAAGCAGCATTTCTATGTAGAAGTGACAAAGGGGTTAAAAGGAAGGCTGTCTTTCACTTGCTAATCCCAGGTCTTTGTCCAAGAACTGCTCCGGTTTTTTTTTTTTTTTTTTGAGCTATAATAAATTAAATCACTGGCAGAGGACCACCTGCGGAGAAAGCAGGCTTTGTGTTCCCGAGTGCATTCCCATGTGGGTGCAGTGTTCCTCTGCTGTCACACGATGGGGCCATCCCGCAAGGGTACAAAGCACCATCTGAAATCAGTTTTGGAGCCCTTCCTCCTAGGCTGGGTTAGTTTACGAGCTCTGAACGTCAGGAAGGTAAAGAGTTTGGAAGAAGCACCATCTCGGGTAAAGGACAGGAATTGCCACCTTTGTTTCACTAGGGTATTGCTTTGGCAAGTGAATCTCCAGCCCTTACAGGCTTCTGCAACAGATATTCTTGGCCAGATTTCCAACTTGATGCAGTGCATCTATTCCCAGGGCTTTTTTTGCTGCAGCATGGACAGAAATACCTCCCGTAGGCAGAACTTTCCAGCTGGGATATCAGAATCCTGCTGGCTGTGCCACTGGCTCAGCCTGTGACTCTGTGTGTAGTGTTTGTTACTGGTGCATGGGCAGTGCCTGAGTCTGCTGTGCCAAAACTGGCTCAAATAGCAAGAAACAGGAAAGGCAAGAAGAACAGTCTAGACCAACAGAGATCATACTGGGTTTATTTACCCCTTATTTTTGTGTAGCTGCTGTGAAAATCAGCTAATTTTCCTACTTACCTGATGGTGGGGCTTAATACTTGATTTATCTTGCAGTTGTGGATGACAATGTAAGATGTTAGAAATTGTCTTACTAATTAAAAAATTATTTTTCCTGATCATACCTTCTGGGAGGAGATAATGTACTGACTATTTTCCTTTAAGGTTGAAATAGATCAGTAGCTTCCTATTTGTTTATTTCTTGATGCAATTTCAGGGCTTCTGGATAACAGGAGTCTCCTTTCAAAGCTTCCTTTATGGGCTAAAACATAATAAAATGAATAAAGGAATACTTTGAGATATTTCTATGCCATTTTTACTGTACCATTAAATGTCTCCAGTGATATAGTTTGCTGATGCTACTGAACTGGGTGGGGAAGTGAACACTTGGGACAGGAGAGCCAACCTGCAAGAAGACCTGGATAGGCTGGAAGGCTGGGCTGACAAAAACCTTGTGGAGCTCCACAAGGGCAAGCGTAGGGTTTTGCACCTAGGAAAACATAATCCAGGAGTCCAGCACAAGCTGGGATCTATCCACCTGGGGAGCAGCTCTGTGGGGTCCCAGTGGACAGCAAGCTCAGTATGAGTGAACTTGGCTGCTACAGCAAAGAAAGGCAATGGGATACTCAATCCCATCAACAAGGGCATCACCAGCAAAGAAGTCACTATCTCATTCTACTCAGTGCTTGTGAGGCCACACTTCGAATAATGTGATCAGTTTTAGTGCAAAAAAGATGTGGACAGGCTGGAGAAGGCCCAGGGAAGGGCCACAAGCGTGATCAAAGGACTAGGAAGCTTTGCATGTGAGAAAAGGCTGAGGGAACTCGTTTCGTTTTGTCTTGAGAAAATAAGGTTGAGGGGGAGATCTTATCACTGTGTTCCTGTATTTAAAGGGTGGCTATAAAGAAGATGAAGACACCCTTTTTTACAAAGAATCACACGGAAAAGACAAAGGCTAATGATACAAGTTACTCCTGGGGACATTCCGATTGGACATAAGAGGAAAATTTCTCACAGTGAGAACAATTGGTCATTGGAGTAAGCTCCCCAGGGAAGTGGTGGATTCCTCAACATTGGACAATTTTTAATTTTTTTTTTCCAGCTAAATGATTGCTTGATTTTTTTCAATGAGAAACATACAAAAGTGCCATTGTAGGCAGTGCTGACATTTGCTGCTGAATGATCAGTGATGTATTCTGCAAGTAGTTAAAATTTCCAAAAAGGAAGATGCTCCTGTTATTGTACCTATCTTGTAATTATGTCACAGCAAGTGGAAGTGAAATCTGACTTGCTATGGAGCAGTACTGATTTGTATTCACATACCTTTTAAAAAAAATATGAAAAGGGGTTTTTTTGGTTTTATTGACTTTGAATTCTGGAAGGTTTGTGAAAGAAAGTGTGTCCCTGTGACCTTCTCAGAGCTTTTAGTCTAGGAGAGCCCTCTTGCAAACCCGTTGACAGTTCTTCAAAAGAATTTGGGAAGAATAAATGAATGCCCTCCAAGTGCCTAAGCTGTATTGCCATCCCTTTCCTTCCAAAGGAGGACACCGACATTTTGTACCTATTTCTAAAGATGGTAGCAAGCAAAAATGACAGATTCCATTTTGTCTTTTGTAGGAGTCTTTTAATGCAAGCATGGAGTGGCAAGAGGTGGAGGCCTGCAATGACTTTCCAGTTGTGACTGCTTGGTCCTTTCCAGGTGTTGACTTGTCTGTGTCAGGAGAGCCTTATTCTGACATCTGGTTCTGAGGCTTCTCTTAAGATTGGTGAAGACCAATTTCTTCCCCAAAGCAATTGTCATTATTTTAATTACTTTTTGTAATGTTGAATTTAGAATTGCTCCTTGAAAGAAGTTCCACAGATGATCTGCTCTGAATTAGAAAATTTTGTGTAGAGGCTGCTGCAGAGCCTGGGCCCTCTTTTTCTGGCTGGGAAGTCACTGTAATGCCTTTTCAGTTCTTCCCAACAAGCAGAGGACAGGGGAGTTTTTCCTGATAGCTAGCAGAGAGGATCTGGAAAGCAAACAAAGAGTAAAAGAAGAGGAAAATCGAGGACAGGTCCACTGTTAATTCATCCATCCAAGTTTTCTTTTAGGTACAAGCACCCCTGCTTTTATTTTTACAGCCTCTGCTTGAGGCTCTCCAAGCTTTCACAGAGCTGTGCTGGGGCTGTTCAGGAGCGTGCACAAAGCTGACAAATTGCTGTCCTAAGCATGATGACCATGGGCTGCTTCTGCTGTAGGAAGGGAGAGAAGAAAAAGAGCAGGAGTGGAGGATGCATCCAGTCTGTTGTCAGGACTCTTTGCTGATGAGATGACTTCTTTGTTCATGATTTGATTTTGGCTAGGAATCAGCAGCTTACAAAACAGAAGGAAGTTCCTGGTAGCTGGAAGCAGAGCAATTTTGAAAACCAGGTTGTTCCTGATTTTCAGTGCATCTTAAACATCCATTGCTTTGTTTGGTGTGCTACAAGCTCCTAGAAACCTTTCTGGGTGATGGGCCACCATGTGTGCAGTGGTGTGAACTGTGAGCGGGCACTCGCTGTCCTAACACACTGCCAGGTGTGAGAGACGGTGGGTGGGAGAAGAAACAACATTGTAGGAAGAAGTGATTGATTTGTGTTTAGTTTTTCATGCCAGTTTTAGAGCAGCATGTGGGAGTTCCCTCCAGTAACCTCAGGGAAGAGTATTCTTGGGTTTGGGGTTTGTTAATATCCCAGGAAAAGAAAGGAAGAGTAAACGACCACATGACAAAAAAAAAAAATTCATGATGGGGCACAAGCAGACAAATCCATAAAAGACTATTTGATCAATACTGCCATCGGTAAATTATGTGGTCTGCGCACACAAAGCCTCAGCTTTATCAGAGAGTGTATTAACTCATGGAGGGAAGGCTGATTTATTACTCTTCATCCAGTAATTGTCAGCCCATAATCCCCTGAAGGGAAAGTAGCCATCCATGCTTATCGCTTGAGGAGAGACACTAGAACAAACAGATGCTGATTTTAGCTTTGCAAAAAACGTTGCCACTTGAGCACAGCTGGTCAGTCCGAATGCAAATGGCTGCTGCTTGTTCCTGTTCCCGAGGCTCAGGAGTGCAGCTGATTTTGAGCACCCGTGTCTGGGAACAGAGCTCAGGCCTTTGTTGTGGCTTTGGTCTTGCAGCTGCTGCAGGTCACCTGTGTGCTTTACTTGCTGAGGCCTTACCTTCTTTGGCCTTAGACACAGACGGGAGTCTTCCCTGTAAGAGTTTGGTGAGGTTTGCAGAATTTTTAATGCTCTGTAGGTTTCTAAGTGAACTGAGATGTTTTTTTAACTGCTACAGAGATGAGTGATACAGCATTGTTTAGTTGATTCTAATAAACAGAAAATAGGTTGACTGACAGCATAATTTCTGCCCCTTTTGTCTTCTCACCAGATGTATGTGAATCCTGCTATTGTTTTAGTGTGCATTTTACTTTCTTTTCTAGGATTTGTTGAGATTGTTCAGTGTTTTCAGGAGACAGCTATGCAAATTTCATCTGCTGGTACCTGATTTCTTCAGACTGAAATTTAAAATATGTTCATGAAAGTTTTCATAACCTAAGCCCATAATATTGAGAGCCTAGAGTATGTGCCTCCTGGTACTACATGCAAAGGAAGTGGGGCTAAGAAACCTGTTATTAGCAGCTCGTATTTTGTTTGTGCAGTAACACCTAAGGCACTTTCTAAGCAAATTATTTTCCCTTCATGTAAAGGAAGATTTCTTACTGCAGCAAGAGGCAAATCTGTTCTTCAGATCTCAGCCTGTGCCATATTGTCTGGATGAGGAGAAACCTGTGGAGGAGAAAGAGTTTTATTCCTGAGCCATGGAAACTTAGCCGGAAACCTCCTTTGACCCACATGCCATTTCCCTGCAACAGCAACACTTCTCTGTTGCTGTTTCTGGAGAATATGTAGCTGTGTTGTCTTAGCACAGGCAGTATCTGGAAGATGAGTTAACCTCTGCATCCAGATCAGGGGTGTTGAGGAGGAGCTGTGATGCGTGCATCTTTTTCCCTGCCACACTGTAGCAGTGGTAATGTTTAGAATTTACTTCTGCACATGATTCCTAGGGACTTCAGAGGGCAGAAACTTGCCCCGAGAGCGCACAGCACTTTTCATCTTCAAAGTGCATTATAATCATTAATACATTAATTAGGCATTCTCCCCTTCCATCCTGCTAACTAGGTTTATTAAGCTGAATGTATTTATCTTTGGGCAGCTTCTGCAAGCAATTGAATGAAAAATTTTCCTAATAACTTTAATAGCAAAGACATGAAAGGGAATAGGGATGTTGAGGAGAATAAGGTGAATAAAGCTGTGTTATAAAAGGAGAGGAACAATTTCATTCTAGGTGTAAGTCCACCTACCCCTGCAATTCCCAGCTGACAGCTGTGCAGCCTTTTTTTGCTTCTGTCTTCCCTAACCTACACGGAATTGCACATCTATGTAACATTTATGCTAGCACACACAAATGCAAAAAAAAAGGAGGTCATGGATGACTGGGATCTGCAGGAAAGGAGAACATGAAAATAGCTTGCAATTGCAAGGTGCAGAAAGCCTTTGTGAACGTTTGACTCGTACATGTGCTTATATCTTAGGTGTTTTTATGAGAACTGGTATAACTGAGCAGAGTGTTTCACAGTGTGTGAGTTGCAAGGGTGGAAGAAGGTCATGAAAGCCTAAGTTAGGGAGTTTAAGGTGTTGAAAGCTGTCATGTAAAGCAAATGAAATCTTGTTTTACTTCTCCACCTTTACCCCTCAAGCACTGTTGGTTGTGCCCTCAAAACATACACAAATACACAATGCGTGGTTGTTACCATACAGATGCAGTTTTGCTCGTACTCTCACAGTAAATTTTGGTGGAAGGACAGAGAAGATTTTCTCTGAAAAAAGTACATTCTCCCAAAAAAGTTCTGAGACTCTGTGACTTAGTGGCTGGGATGCTGCACTGTGAGTTTAGTGATTTTTTTGCAGTGCTCTGCCATTTGCCAAGTGATTTCACCTCTGTCTTCTTCCTGTCTTGTTTATTTAGATTCACAAGCTTAAGACCAGGAGGGAATACTAGATCATCTTGCCAGACCTCTTGTGTATCACATCACAGTCAATTGAGCTTGATATAGTTACTGCTGTAGTGAACCCAATAACCTGTGGGTGGTTGCAACATATCTTCCATGAAGCCAAATTTTTGACATTAAGCTCTTCAGGGCAGGAGTTGTGTTCTAGCCATGCTTTAATTAGAGATTCTCGACAGTGCTATTAAACCAATATCAACACCAAGAAAAATGACAACAAGGGTAATACCAATAATGCTAATTATAAAAAAATCTATTAATATTTTATTGGTTAAGCTTGTAAGGTTGATTGTTTTGTTTTGAATTTTTTTCACTGTGAAGCCAGTCACTATATATGAAATGTAGACTTCAGAAAGAAGACTAAGAGGTGGCATTTCAATTCTGATATGCAAATACTTCCGCAGGGCAACAGACCAGGTGTTGGAAGGGCTCTTTAATTCAGTGGAGGAGATTGTAATAAAAAACCTAAAACCCCAACATCTCCAGGAGCTGTTCTCCAGCAATGCGGATTGTCAGTAAGCTGTTCTTCATACAGCAGTAAGGGAGTAAAATATTACTGCTGATGGCATGCAGGATAAATGCTACGTCTCAAGTGTAGATTTTAATAAACATGGAGAATCAGTCCCATTCTTCTATCTCTTAATTCCTAATTTAAGGATCAAGTAGTCTGCCTGTGCCACTTTGGTGTAAAATGGCTTGCCAAACAGAGCAAGTTGGGGTTTTTGGTAAGAATTCTTTCAGCTAATGTGGATTTGACACTCCCACAGCTTTGCTCAAACTATGTCAGACCAGGGAGATGTTTGTCAGCATCCTCTTTTACTGGAAGAACTAACCTAGTCTGAAATCTTGAAGGAATAAAACCTTGACTTAAAATAGAAGTGTTTGTGACAGGACAGGGTGATAGGAATGGAAGGATCCTTCCTAACCACCTGCCTGGCTGTCAGAGGAGCTCATCTCTTTCTCTTGCTGCCTTTGGCTGTCTAGAATTTGCCATGGACTGCAGGCAGGCTGCGAAGGGACTGGGCAAGATGAACATGTGCACTGAGAAGTGACCGGAGTTTATTTGTTGTGACAGGAATGGTGCCCCCCTCCACCACTGGCAGTCGCTTCCTACAGCCCTGGGACAGAGAAGCTTCAGCTGGTTTAACCGAAGCAGTGCAGGGCTCTATCAATCTCTCTGCACCCTGTTGGAGGTTACTTTCCCCACAGCAGCATCAGCAGAGCAGAGCTGTTGCCTTGCCTCAGACCCTGCAGCTCTGAGTCTGATCCATTACCCCAAACCCCTGGGGACAATGGTTAAAAATAAAATGCTGAGTTGCAGAGAAGCTAGCACACTTCTGCTCTCCCTCGTCCCTGCTGTGGGACAATGATCTTTGGCACACAAGCAGGACAAACACAGCTGGTGAAACTCAAGGCAGTACCTGCAGGAGATGCAGCTAGGTCAATGCAACGAAGAGGTGTTGCCTCAGAAATCCCAGGGCGTTGCAGGTCCTGCACACTCAGGATGCAGCTCACCCCATCACACCTCCCACTCTGCCCAGCAGTACGTGTGTGCTGCAGATGGAGGCACTCACAGCACCAACAGGCAAATGCTCTTGGCTGATTTCCCGCAGATGCCAGAGCTCAAAAGTGAGGTTTCAATCCTTGCCTTGGAACTATGGAGGGTGCTGTTTTCCCTTGGCTCCTCAGGGGCTGCCATCACAAACACCTTGTTTAAAGCTGGCCAAAGCATAGCCAGATGTACTGCAGTTAAACCTTTGGTGGCAAAGCAGACATGCCCTGGCTTTATCACCTTACCTTTAAAACCTTGCCTTGGACTTCAGCACAAGAATTGATTCTCTTTCTTACAGCAACATGGGAGTTGTTCAGACTCTGCAGCAAAATAGAAAGAAGGGAGTGAAACTGGACCGGAGCAAAATCAAGTTTTTGGTTGCAGGGCTTGCAATACAATTTTCCCTCTGTAGCTAGAACTGAGCTTTAAGCCTGGTTCAGTGAATGAAATGAGCCACTAAGGCTTCATTACTTTAAGGTTTAGTGATAACACCCCTGTTGTCTAGGAACCAGACAGCTTGGGAGTCCATCCTTTTGGGACAATCTTCAAAGGAAACATTCACAAGTTCAGATGCAGGTCTGTTTCAGGGTTTTGTTTCAAAGTTAGTAGGAAATGTTCAAGTGAAAAGCTCCCTGGAAGAAATTGCCAGTGCCACTCTGTTCAAAGCAAGGTCTACCCTGCTGTTGCTATTTATAGTACTTCAAAAATGTGTTTATTTTGTTTTTTCAAAAGACAGCTGGGATGGAAATTTCAGTATGGAATGGGAAAGGTTAAGGCAAAAAAGTTAAGAAAAAAGCGCTGCCATGGTAACCCTGTCTTCCTTTCCTTTCGGAGCCAATGTAGGCTGCAGGTGAGCAAGGCCACAGTGAGACTCATTCCTTGCAGCTGACAGATGTTAGCTGGAGTGGTGGACTTCCAGAGCTTTGAAAAGTAGCTCTTGAAGACTGCGTGGCATATGTTACAGTATGAGTGGTTCCATTCTCCGTGCCTTGAATTCCCACACAACGTGGTACTTTTCCCTGTCAAGGTGTTTAGCACTCAAGGGGAGCCCTACCCAACTGAGGCAGCATAAGCTGGGATTGGTGTGCATTCCTTGTTGTAGCCCTTATTCAAATTAATGCCTTCCACTGCTCTCTGACTGAGCAAAAGTTGAGGTGGCTTTGTGCTCAGCTCTTGTGGATACCTAGGCTCATGAGCCTTCATCTTGCCCAGGTGCTAATCTTTGGTTCTGGTCCTTTCTGTCAGGCAGCTTATCCTCCCTGCTCAGTGCCATGTCCCAGCATCTGCAGTATTTCACCCCTTCCTGCACTTCCTCTGTTTGCATAGTGATTACAGAAATAATTTTTGCCTGTACTACAGCATTCCTCAGCTTCCAGAAATGCAGGCTATTATTGTGATTGTTAAATAAAAGCAAAGCTGCAGCTCAGTACTGAGTTCAGCCTGATGTGGTAACTATGTCCATAACTCTCAGGCTTCTGGGAGCTTAAGTTGGTTTGAGAAATGAATGTGGTATGTAAGACCCCTGGAGGGCAAGCCAGCCTCTGTAGCAGACCACTGAGCAGCTTCACCTGCTCTAAATGTTTCAACCTTTTTTAACTCTCATTTTCAATGGGCACCTTCCGAAATGCCTTCTCTTTCCCTGACTCTGCTGACAACAACTTCTGGGGATTTTCTGCAACAGTGTCAAAATCATAAGCCTTGCCATTTGCCAGTCTGATGATGGGCCATCTGTATTAAGCCACACTACTGTGTTCATCCTTTTACTCCCCCTGTCTTGGGTTGGCTATTTCCACAGCTAAGAGTTGATCAAATGTGCTGATCTGAATTTTGTGAGGCAAGTAAAGATTCTCAACATCTGCAAGAACTCTGCCCTGCCCTTACAGGGAGGGTGGGGAACCCCAGAGTTTTGTTACCATATGGTTTTGGGTGATTTGTGGCTTTAATCATTTCCTCTTGGCAGAGGACTATCCAGCTCTCTGTGCTCTCTACCAGGAACTGAGTCATTGAAATGAAGTTTTCCCTTGATGCATTGTGCAAACATCTTTGTGTGTTTGAAGAAGTTAGTGAGCTAATGTGCAGGTGATGAAGATTCCTAAATGTGGAGGAAACCCCCATATTTTAAATTAAGCTTCTCATTTTATGCATCAGCCATTTGGAGGTCCATCTATTCTAACCTAGAGATTTGTCTGCCTCATTGCTCACAAATTGCAAAGCTGGTGACCTGAATGTTGTTTCTTTACAGAGGAATGTGATAGCTGGTTGTGGATAGACCTGATCAGATACCATGGCGATAAGCTTGATATAAAATCCAAACCTTAGTCTTGCTGTCAGCTCTGTGCAGATCTTGTGTCCTGTGTTATAACATCATGGCCTTAGGCATCATCATCATCTAGGCTTGAACTTGGGATTTGTGGGTCTAAAAGCACAACCTGGTATGAGCTGGAGGCAGGCAAGTGCACTGTGACCAAGCATGAGGTAAAGTATGTTTGCATAAGCCACAATGAAAAAGATTTAAGCAAATACATTTTTATCTCACTTTTGTGATAGGCTAAGTGTGCGTGCAGTCTGCCGCTGCAGCTTGGCTGATAAGCAGGGTCTTCTTGAGCTGTAGCAACTAATCAAGTGTCTGAACTGTGAGTGGAGGGGCACATCATTGTTACTGTGACACTGAACTGTCTCAGAAGTAATTGACGTCCAGTCACATGGAGACAGAGCTGCAGGAGGCAGGGGTTCAGACTGTTTGCCAGAGATCCAGTTGTTTATAGCGGGGATCCAGGGATTTGTGTGCTCAGGGGTCTCACAGATGGATGCCTCTGTTACATGAGAAATGTCTTGGCAAACCAAGCTCTTTAAATTATATGGTGTGTCACCTGTTCTGTCAAAAGTTGGGGGTTTTTGCATGCTGTTTATTTTCTGTCAGAGGATTAAGCACTCCAAAATCAGGGCTTTCTCAGTATCCTCAGGAAGTTATTTCCTACCTTTAAAGATTAATGTCATGGGAATTTTTGTTTGATCTCAAGCCTGACTTCATTGACTCAGTTTTATCCTCTTATTTGTGGATAAAAGGAACAATGGCAGGAGAAGTAGTATTTCTTGCATCAAGGTTTGGAGGCATGGTATGGCTGTTGCCCCAGCTGTGGAGGAGTTGTGGATGGACAGTCTTCACAGTAGTGATGCCTTTCCCTTACGAGCAGGAAATCTGCCTTTTAGATGTGTTGCTTCTTGACCCCCTGACTAATCTTTGATATTTTTATTTTGAGACACATCCCACTGTACAAGATACACGCGTAGCTACAGCCCTAGAAGATTTATCTGCGTGCTGTTGCATGTGAGCAGGCTGTGCCCAAGGCTAAATCCCACAGCCTAGCCGGGTATTAGCTGACAAGCAGGTGATGTGCAGGGAAAAAATGGGGAGTACAGAGGGTGTTTGTCTGGCTCCTGGGACTGAAGAAATGGGGATCTGTGCTTGGGAACAAAGACAATTTGCATTTAATTTCTCTGGGCCACGGTGCTGGCAACAATGGTAGACGTTCATCTGTAGCAGTAAACCCGTGCGCGGCCTGGGCTGAATGGCCGCCTTTGTTGGGGGCTGGGGCAGAGGCAGCGCTGCAGCCGGGGCCGACGCTCCGTGTCGCACAGCGTGGCCACAAGCGAGACGCTGGGAGAGACAGAAACTGGCTGCTGGCAAAGCCTGTCCCCTCTCCTCCTGACCCGGGCAGGTGTTCAGCCACCTCAGGATGCCCTAAAGGGAAAACTGTGGCTTCCCTGTGGGGTTGAGGTCAGTGCCTGTCCATGCTGGTGTTCTCTGCTCTGCACTGAGAAGGGCAGAAGGGGTTGGCTACAGCTTTTCCCAGGGGACTATTGCCAAGGGTCGTTCAGGAGTAAGCCAGGGCACGCACAAGGTGCATCCTGCTCCTGCAGCTAGTTGGGCTCTACACAAGAGATTGAAGAGCCCTAAACCTAACCTGGCTGGGACATGGTCTCCTCCCTCAATGAGGCCTTCAGAAGGTGGTGAAGGAGGGTAGAGGTGAAGATGGAGTGTCAGGTGTGGTGCAGAGCCTTGTTCCTCTAGCAGACACCTGAGTTCAGCCAGGTGTTATGTGGGGGATGCCTCCCCAGTCTTTACTGGAGCAGGCTTGGCACTCCTTTAACCTGTCATGCAGCTTGGAAAGCCCCTCCCCAGGGACACCAGGCACTCACTGGGTTGTGAAAAGCATATCCCGTTAGACTGGTGGCTAGCAGCCACAGAACACATTGCTGTATCCACTAGCCCCAGAAGACCTTGCTCACTGCAGTAGCCATTTTTCAGATCCAAGTCCCCAGGTGGTGGGAGTTTGTCTGAGACCACCACCAGGCAGCAGGTGAGACTCTTCTGGTCCTTTACCAGGAGTGATTTGAAGTCCAGTGTTTTCTGCAATATGTGGGAGGAAAGTGTGGGATGTAGGATCCTGTTCTCTAGCTTCACAGGGAAATGGTGTTTGGCTTGGGGATTGACCCGTGCAAAACACTGACTTAGAAACCTGAACTTCTCCTGCCTCACCTACCCCATTGTACAGTGCTCACCATGCCAGCTGAATAAGATGTAGTGTTAATTGCACTGTGTGCTCCTAAGCTTCTTTCCATGGCTTTCAGGAAGCTGATTAAGAGAGAGAAAGTAAAGTGGGGATTAATGGGATCCTGATGGAGGCTTGGGGGAAAAAAAAAAGAAGGAAATTCCTTGGAGGGGTGAAAGAGGGATTTGAACAGCTGACAGCAAGCCTCTGCAAACAAACCGGGAGAGTTAGGCAGCAGATGGACTAACACTCTCTGGGCTTGTGCCAATGCATCAGATTGATTTTAAAGATGAAGCACCCACTGCCTGGGAAAGCAAGCCCTTCGAGTAGGAGCGCTTCCTGGCAGCTGTTCAAACACTAGCTGCTTTACAGTTCGCTCTCAGTGCACCAAGAGTCAGTGAGAAGCACTGGGAACTTGGTATATGAAATATGACCGGTTGGGACTATGGACCAGTAAAGGGGTTATTTTTGTAGGGAGGATTGCATGGAAAATAATGTCCAGTTGCTCAGAAACTCATAGTGCGCAATTAAAGAACCAGAAGAGATCAAAGGGACATCATGTCAGACTCTGTGCCTCCCAGCATGGTGAGTGCTAAATCTTTTGAGCAAAGGTGAAGACTTCTCTGGAGTTCAATTCCAGAGGGGAATTATTTTACTGGACCTCAGCTGTAGACCTTGCTGTAGATCAGCTTATGTCATGAGGTATGACTGCTGTCCTAACTGGCTGTGTTGCTGACATCTACCCTGATGTGTCTGAACTGAACCCACAGGGTGCCTCAGTGATGGGCTTGGATATGTACAGATGCCTCCTTCTCCCACACCACCCTTTTCTTTCTACAGAAATGATATGAGCTAGAATGGTTTATTTTTCTCTTCTGCCCTTTTCTCAAAATTAAATGAAAACCTTCCTGTTGATGAAATAAAACTACTGAATAATAAAACATGTGAAGACTCTTAGGTGAAATAAGCATTTTCACAGCAGTTCATTCCATGAGAATATATACATGTACATGTAATATGGTCCACCTAATTCATGAAGGCTGTTCCATGGTTCTCTCTCTTAATTTCCCATTATATATATAGGTTCTCTTTTAAGTATGCCATACACTGTTTTTATGGAATGCATGACAAGGAGACACAGTCTCAGACCCTGAGCTGGTGCCAGCTCCCACATCTTGAATTGCCCCTTGAACATAAGCTCATACAAAAGTTAATCAGTTTTTAGGCTGATTGTACAACATGTGCAGTTGTGATTAGAGTCTATATTAAAGACTTGGCTGCCAAAAAGACTTCAGCAGTGACAAGCTTACAAGTATTTCAGCAAAAGACTGACACAAATGTAGGGTGGGCTGGGAGTGCCACACAATTTATACTCTGCCCTGAGGAAGTGCCACCCCCTACCCTGGCACAGCACCTTCCTCCGCCTCTGTTGGTGTTGCAGTAAAGGGTACTCGTGTTTGTCATCCTGCCTCCTCCTCCATCCCAGGGTTTCTGATGCAATAAGACCAGAGTGAGAAAACAAGTATGATGCAGCAGGCCTGGCGAAGCACAGCTGTGGCAAAAGGAAAAAGTACTTGGGGGCTGGCAGCAGGCCTGCTTTCAGGGATTTCAGGGGTGCAGAGGTGTGAAAACGTAGAGAGCAGTATCAGCCATTAATTCCCACTGATGAAGAGTTCCCTCTTCCCCTCACTGTGCTGCATGTTGCTTACAGCCGGAGCAATTTGGAGAAAACCAATATCCAGCTGTTGCTCAGAGGTCAGATGGGTTGTGTCTTGATGTGTGCAACAGTGTGTCTTGACTTTTGAGTAGCTGGGGTCTTGCCGAAGCGAGAGAACCTGATCGGAGAGGATTTGCAGCCGGATTTTCAGCTGTAAGTTAAGACAAACTCATATCTGTTCACTTAGCTGACAACCGTGAGTCTGACTTGGCCTTTCACTGCTGGGGTGTTTGTTCAGATGTACTCCACAGGAATAGAGTGACAGGCTCTGACAGCCTCTACCAGCTGCTTGGTCATTTATGACATTGTGTGAAATGGACATGGTGGTCCCTAGAAAGCCGTCAGGAATTTGGCATAAGTACCACTAGGCTCAGATGAATATTACATAAGCATTCACTAAATGGGGATATATCAAGATTTATCCAGTTCAATGAGAGGGCTGAGGATTCCCAAAAACAGCATCCCATGAAGGAAAGCCCTCTCTTGGTCTACTTTTCTACAAGACTGTTGATAAATATTAAAATAAAAGTTTTTTCCCCAATGGAATCTTCTGTTTTACACCCCTGACTTCAGTGGAGTACCACAGGTGTGGAGCTGAGAGGTTTTGATGGTTAATCTGGTCCTGCATTTGCTTTAGCAAACTCACTGAATGGATTTCTAGAAGTGGGAATGTCATGGTAACTGATGGGAAATGCATCAGGTAAGCAGGTAAGAAATGACAGGTTTCTGACTGATAGCCAGGCATGTTAAAGATATGGATGTTTACTTGGCAGGGATTGTTACTAGAAAAAAGCATTTTATGATTAATAGAAAATAAATAAGAGCATAACATTATTTTAGCTTACCTTCTCCTCTCCCAGTCACTGTGGGCACTTGGTTTCAAATGCTACCTTCCTGCTCAGGGAACAGAAATATTTTCTGGACAGACTCTGAGGCTGGTAACACCAATGTCAACCTGGAGTCATGCCTCAATGCAGTCCATGGAGTTCCTTTGCATTTACACCAGCACTGTAGATGAGCTTCTGGCTCACGAAAGCAATCAAAACTAATCGATGTGGGTAGAATTTGAAATTTCAAATGCTTCTGTTGAATGGTTCGTGAGCAATCTACAGGCTAGGAGTTATTTGCGGAAAGTATCCAGCAGTTAATTTCAAATCCCATATACGTTTGAGATGTTCATAAGCTACTTGCAGACAATTTGCAAACAGAAAAAGAGGATAAAATTCATCAGAATAAATGATCTGCCATGAATTATTCATTTGGTTCCCATCAGTCATGCCAAAACTCTCCCTTGTTGTTCGTCTCTGCAAAGAGATCAGGGACTGAATTTAGCTTCGAGACAGAAGTATGCATTCACCCCTAGAGGTGCTTCAGCAGAGCAGACTAGCGGCATGTAGGTGATGAGAATAAGAAAGCTCCGGTGGCACAAAACATTCCGTTCTGTGGATAAACAGCAGATTTTAGCCAGCAGGGCTGTCAGGCAGGCTGCCTCCATGAGGACCACTTTTAAACAGAAAACCTCAACCACCAAAACAAACCCTGAACTTGAAGGGGAGAAGAAAAAAGAGAACTGGGGGTGTTTGATGTTAACAGGAAAGGTGTTTTTCAGCCCATGCTAGCAGCAGTGTGAGGGTAGCTTTGCCTTTTAAGGTGGGAGGGAAGAGTAGAGTTGAAGTGAAATCCGGATCACTGAGAAACAAAAGCAGGTATCACCTCACCTGAGAATGTTGATTTATAGTCATGGGCACTCTCCTGTAACTAGCAGAAAAGGGACAGCCAGAACTAAGGAACTAAGTGGTGTCTGTGCAACATCTTGGAGAGAGGGACTGCAGTGGGAAGGCTCTATACTTCTTTATTAATATAGCGGAGACTATATCTAGATACAGTTTTTGGGGTGAACAAAGGCAGCTAATTAAAAGGAAAGGGCCTCATTCTCTGCTGTTTTGCTCAGGTTGACAGTAGAGAAGTATCGTTGACACCAACTGCTTTTTGATAAATGGCACTGGCATAGCACAAATAAGAGCACTAAGAGTAAATAAGCTGTCTTATGTTAAAAAAGAAAAGGTTGAGTTTAATTCAAAAGCAATATGTGTAGCAGCATAAGCCCTCAGCACTCAACAGACCCTCAAATGAGGCTCTTATAACCTGGATTTAGTTGCAACATGGATGTATTATCCCTACTCTCTCAATAAAGGCATTGCCGTGCTGCATGCACAGCAACAAGCCAGACCCAACTCTCCAAAGCCTCAGACCAGTGCCTGAGGTGCTAGGTTACAGCTTTTACTATTCAGAAAATGGAAATAAATAGGGCATAATAGAGTTTAGGGAACTGAAATGTCACATAGCTGAAAGAGGGCATCTAGCAGCACAACTGATAAAACGTCTGTCGAAGCAGTCTCTCTGCACTTCAGTTTACATCTTACACTTTGCTGTGAGCCCTTTCCCTGAGAACCACTTGGCAACATTTAATTTCGGCAAGTGTACCTGTCATCTTTGGCCTGTTGTTTCTGATGCAGGTGTAGCAGAGACGGCTTGCTGGGGGTGAGTGAGAGGGGATGGTTTCCCAGTCTGGGAGAGCTGGGGCTGCTGGCAGCTGGCCACCTGCCTCCTGGTGCTTGGATGGTTTCTCATTTGAGTCCTGGTTTGGAAAGGAAGGTTTTATATATCTCCACGAAAGAACGGCAAGAGTCTCTAAAAAAGGTCATGTGGAAGAAACACTGATTTAATTTTTTAATAATATCTTCCTTGCAGGTTAGGAACAGGCTCATGTGGCAACATAGCTGTATTGGAGTTTATTTCCCCTCTATTTTAAGCTTTTATTTCAGTCTATTTGACCTAAAAATTAATTCTAATTTACCACATACAGAGTAGCATGTTTTATTTTACAGTATTTTATGTGCACACAGCTTCAAGCTCTTACCAATCTCCTGTCACCTCTCTAAGGTAAGCTAAGGTGGGGGGCTCAACGGATGAGCTGATGGCACTGGAGTTGTGAGAAGGGAGGCAGATCATGTTTGTAACATGAGTACCTGTCCCTGTCTGCCCTGCCCTGCCACCCCTTTCCAGAAAGGCTCCCTGGCCTCAGAGGCCAGGTACAGGCAGTGCTCTGGCCGAGAAAGCAGCAGCAAGAGAGGTAGAGGAGCACATCCCATGACAGAGTTCATTTAACCAGGGACTCAACAGAAGTCTAAAATGCCCACTTTTTAAGATTACCAAAAACTGTGCAGGAAGGATTATTCAAGTCAGCTTGACTGGATCAAGCTACAAGCCTGATCCATGTGTGAGTACATTTGGCTGCCCTTGCAGAGCGGTGCTGCAGGTGCCATTACATGACATGCACTGGACATGTTGTGAGCTGAGCTCAGACCTCACCCTTGTCTATTCATAAAATCATCTCAGTGCCTCATCTGCCTGAGAAACCCCACCATGAGCACCACTTCCTTCCTATGACATCCCTTGTTCAGTGCAGGCAAACCCTGTCCTCTCCCTTGCCTCCTCTCAAGGTTTGAAAGGTTTTGAAAGGCTTCTGAAAATGGATGCAGCAGCTCTTTCCCTCTCCTGGATCCAGCCGACCCCTTTCCACACCCCTCCCCAGATTCGCACCTCTGCCAAAAATCCGTCATCAACTGGAAGGCCACTGGTGAACCTTGAGAGGAGCCCAGGTCCCACTCAGAAGTCGGCCCTGTCCTGTGCAGCCCATGGGGTTGGCAGGGAGGGAAGGTACATGGGCCTGGCTGGAGCGGCTGTGATGACACCCCTGATACCCCTGCATGGCTGGGGGCCATGGGGCCCTCCAGGGCAGTGCTGGAGGAAGTGGGAGCAGGACAGGGTGACTTCTCTTGGCAAGGGTCAGCTGCTCTGCTGACCAGGACCTTCCCTATTGGGAGGTTATGTGCTAGTGGGCAGGGACAGCTCTGCAACGCAAGTGGTGTTCCCTGGCCATGACTGCCTGGACAATGTCCCTGATGCTGAAATCTGGGCTATCACGTTGCACCTTGTGGCAATGCTGTGGGAGATGCTGAAGACTTGCTGATGCTAAATTGCTTTGCCATTAGTGACACAGACTCTGTTACCTCAGTTACCTCATGTTTCATTTTAAATACGTTTGCTTGCAGGCGGCAGTTTCACAGTCTTACATTGCCATAGAAACAATCTTTTGCATTCCTCTATTTGTTGTGCATTTTTGTTAAAGGCTCTTTCTTTTTTACTTATCCACTCCATCTTTTCATTTGCTGACACTTTCTTCATTATGTCCTTCCAATTCCCTCACCTTCTAGCTTGCCATGCTACAGCTAAGTATTTTTCTCGGTAAAGATACCCAGCTCACAGCCTCCACCTGTATAGCTGTCAAAATCCACCTGTGATTCTCCACATGGATAAGGAAACTGGACCGAGAATGTCCAAGAGTTGGGACAGGGAGAGAAGAAGGAAGTGGGAAGAAGTGTGATATGGTATCAGACCACTTGCCCTTGACAGTAATGAAACCAATTTTAACTTCTGCTTTGTGACCAGGGAATGAGGCTGCCCATCAGATAAGGGGGCTGTGAGGCTCCAAGGGATTTCTCACTCCGTTCATTGCACTGGGAAGGAGCACTGCTAAAACTCCTATGCTCCACATAATTATAAGAAGACAAAAATCTTTTTGGGCATGCTGATTAGACAGAGAGATTTTATGATGAATCACACTCCCCGGTGGATAGCGTTTGATTGTTTGCTTCAGAAGAGAAAAGGAAGAAAAAAGGAAAAGGAAGATGTTTAGACTTTTCTGATTGCAAAGTGTGACTTTTGCTAACGCCCAGATTACACCTTGTTTCCCTCCTCCTCTGCTCTTGTTGGCAAGAAGTGCCCAAGAAGAAATAAGAGCTATTCATGAGGAAAAAAAAAAAAGCAAATATATTCAGTGACTGATCACACATAAACAAATACGTCTTTTTTTCCCCCATTCCTCATGGGAGGCTGCTCTACTGCTGGCAAAGAGACAGGCAGTGATGCATCCAGAACCACCTTGCAAGTGCTGGACAGAGCCAAGGACAGAGTGTCATGTCCTTGAACACAGGGGAGGGCTTTCTGTGCCAGGCTGGATGCTGCTCCTCAGCATCTCCCAGCAGTAAGCTGTGTCACCAGCTGCAGAGTTTGGGCAATCCTTTGTCCAGCCTTTGCTGTGACATGCAGTGGGTGAGGGGATGGAGGTTGTTACCCGGGCTTCTGTGTTACCATTGCCTATTTTCCTTTTATTTTATGTTTATATTTTGTATTTGACAGACAGGTTAACTCTTTTGCACTTACTCTTCATTGATACTCCTTATTTAAATTTCTCTTCCTCAGAGATGCAGCCATTCTGTATGTCCAGTCAATGAAACTGTGACAAGTGGCTGGAGTATATAGGAAAAGCCCTAAAACCCTGCTTGTCTTGCATGAGAAGATAAAAAACCCCCAGAATTTCTCCTTTAAACAGGGCATGAGAACAAGAACTAACAGCTGTAAGAGTTTGGTTTCAACATCAGGAAGACACATGCAGCACAGATTGAGTTCCTTCCTCCCCTGGCCTTTAGCAAATCCTTTAGGAGTACCAAATGCAGTGATGATGTGGTGGACAAAATGGGGAAAGCAGGACAAGATTTAACTTGATTCTTCCCACCCTACAAAGTGCTCAGGGTGTGCAAAGGGGAAGATACTCAGGAGAGCTTTTGATTCTTGCTGGGCTTCTCCTCATTTCTTCCCTTGGAAGCAGCCATGCACCAAAATCTGTTTATAGTACACAGTTATTAAGATCAAATGTAGCAGTAACAGCATGTGACAGTCTTCTCTTTTCTGAATAAATTTGTACCATATATGAGTCTTAGTTCTGTCAGATGAAGTGAACTGTGACAATGTCTATCCATCCATCAGGACAAATCAAGCTATTCATACATTTACTCTCAGAATATCTTAGTGCATTTAACATTCTTTCCTGTGGCAGTTTCCCAGTTTTGTAATGCCAAATGTAAGAACTGTGGGGTCACCAAGTCCTTCAAAATTGTGAGAACTACACTGGTCACGTTGCTGTCACCTAATCACTTAGATTTCCTGTATTTGTCTTCCTTCCAATATTGGTTTCTTCTTCCCCCCCTTTTTTTTTTCCTTAATTTCGTATACAGGGAACTTCTTTCCTCATGTCACGTATGGATGTCATGCACAGACTCACAGCTGACCCATAAAGACGCTCCAAGTGCTATTAGCTAATGGCAGCTATTAGTGCTACTGGTCTATTGGTGTGGAAGAGCCAGGGCTTTTAGCATAGAAATACACACTTTTTCAGTCTGGTGATGTTGCAGTGCAAGTTCATTATTAGAATTGAGTTACAGTAGTGGGGAAACTACTTGAAAGAGAGGTCCCAGCACTTTTCCTCAGAGGGTCTGAAACCTGTATTAGTGCTGGGGCAGAACAGCTTTGCCCTTCCAGGGAAAGCAGGGCCAACCGTGGACTGCTATATCCAGTGCACTCCCAGCAGAACTTGTAATTGATAAAGATATGTCCAAAGACTAAACTCTAAATTTCTCCCTTTTATAACTCCATTTGAAGTAGCAGTTACCATAATCTGACTTCCAGGTGACTTTATATGTAAGAACATGATTTTTCTGCTAGGGTAGCTCATGGTGCTTGTTCTATCACCCTGAACTCATAAGATTCCTCAGAACTTCAACTGCAGTTATTGATACTTTTCATTTCCTAAGTAATTTTTCTCCCTTATCCTCTCCAGAGACTTAATTACATGCGAAGCAGCTATATGAAGGATCAATAACTGACTTGGAGCAAGTGATGCTTCCATGTGGTAGCACGGTGGTTATCGGTGCTTTTCATACTGAGACCATTAGGGGAGTATCTTGACCAAATCTGACCTCCGTTTCCATTTGCACTGGGCTCCTCTACAGCATGCTGTCCTGTCAACAGGTTTATCAAATGGTAAACTACAAATTCCTCTTGCTTTAGGCATCCTTCCCTACAATGAGCACTGTAACACCCAGTAAAATGACTGATCTTGCTGTAGGAGAGAGCATTTTCCTGGTATCACATTGACCCAAGAAATGCTGAGGGTTGTCTTTACTCAGCAGCCAAACCGGCTTGGCAGGACAGAATAGAGTACAATAAATCCCTTCAATGAGATCCCAGGTGCGGGTGTCATGTTGTTGTCCAAGTCTTACGCCAAAGTTTTGTTTTCAAACCAATTTGGCTGTGTTAGGGCAGCTGTAGGGAGTTATTGCTCCTTCAGAGGTAAGGAGTGTTTTGGTTGCAGAGTAAAAAGCTAGTCCTTTTGCACCTCCCTACTGCAGAAGTGGCTCTGCCGCAGAGGGAAGAAATTACTTCAGTTTTTAGTGAACATTTGTTATTTTTTTTAGTGAAAGACGTTCCATTGCTCAGGCCAAAGA
Source organism: Atrichornis clamosus (assembly GCA_013400975.1). Classification (NCBI taxonomy): domain Eukaryota; kingdom Metazoa; phylum Chordata; class Aves; order Passeriformes; family Menuridae; genus Atrichornis; species Atrichornis clamosus. Next base: position 40,948 of record WBMZ01010416.1, read on the forward strand.
TGCTACGTGACATACAGCAATGATGCTTTCACTAACACAGACTGCTGCCCTTGAAGGACCTAGCCATGTAACTAGAGAGTGCTGAGTGAATCCTTTCCTTCCCTGAGCAGAGTTACTGGGGCTGCCGTGGACCTCATGGAAATAGTGACTATGGTCTGGGTAATAACGCAGAGAAGATTGTGTGTGCTGTTAAGTACTGTGATGTGTAGAAAGAGACTGTAGGCTCCCTCTCTTACTCGCACTTACTTAAAATGTTCTCCTCTAACTAAGCAATAAGCTGTGGTAAATCACCCTTTTATACCCTGATGCTTTAGTTATAATGTTTCATTAAACCTCTCTAATTGAATGTCTGGAGAAGCTTACATCTCCCACAAATCCTCCTCTGCTAATGGAAAAGTCATGTAAACAAGAATCACTTTATTACATCCATTGTTCCAATAATGCCCTTTCCAAATGGGAAAGACTTGAATCGGAGCAATTTAGTCCTTGTCTCAGTGTAGTTTCTCTTCTGGTCAGTTTTACTGGGGGGAAAAGTAACAGACACACAGAAGATATGTCAGTGTGAAAAATGGTTGCAGCTTGCACGCTGGATGCTCTCGGGAAGCCATTTTGAATGGCATATTTAAAAACCAGTTGCAGAGCACACATCACCTCCTGGGGCTGACACAGCCACTGAACTTTCTGCCCCAGTGCCTGCTGTGCCAGAGCGTGGCTGGTACGCTGGCAGCGCGGGGGTCGATCAATACCCCAAAGCCACGCGGGGCAAACAGAGTCTGAATTGCCTTCCAGCAGTCGAGGCACTGTGGCATCCAGCAGGGTCACTCCTAATTTGCCCTGACCCTACATTGCTTCAGGCCTGTATTCTGGGTCCATGTATTCAAGGAGAGCCAAAATTAATCCCATAAGATAAAAAATGCTGGAGTTTGTCATTGCATGAGAGCTCATAAGAGAAGATAATATATAATCACACAAAACTGTGTCCCCATTAAATTCCTTCTTTCCTGTAATTTCTGTAGATTTGTGCAGTGGTTCTTTGTTCCTAGCTAGTGGGTAAGGCTGTGTGGAGGCTGTGTGGATCCTCCAGGGACTGGGGACACACTAGTGCACAGGTTTTGACCATACAGAACTCAAATCTTCTCTGATGACCAGTCTGAACTTTTCACAGCACAACTCTCAGGTCCCAGGTGAGGAAAGTCCTTCAGCCCAAATGGTGATATTTCTCTGATGTTTTTTATTCCAGTCTTTGTTTTAGGGTAGCCCTTGTACCAACCAGCACCTCCAGTGGGGGATGCTTTAGCGCATCATCATTAAAGCTATACTGGAACAACAGGACCTGTGCCTGGACCAAATGCACAAGTCCTTTATTGCATTGTGAAGAGAGGTCAAAAGGCTTCAGCATTATTTTCCCTTCAGTCATCTGAATTGTGAAACTTGCAGGCAATTCCCTGGTGGGGCCTTGCACTCAGAGTTTTAAAACTCCATCCCCCACTCTTCTATTTGGTTTTCTCAACAACCTTGCATGAATCACTCAGCTACATTGGGTCCTCAAGTAACCTCACTGTAAAAGCACCAATAACCTGACCCTGCAAGAATGATGTCCTGGCACCGCAGCTGCATCCTACACATGTCCCCTGTTTGCTATAGATCACTAGGCAAAACTTCCAAAAGACAGCACGAGCACCCCTTTCTGTGCCTTGGATCATAAGGTGCACAGGACACTTTGAATTCCAAATCTATTTTGGGGAGGGAAGGAGGAAAATGAGATCAAGGCAGTTACTGAAGGCAGGTCAGGCTCAGACTATAACTGTGCTATGTTTAAAATATTTAATTCCACAGTATGAGTCACTATGACTTGGCTGCTATTGACCTGGGTAACCTGAGTCAATATTGCATAAAAGGCCCTCTCGTTTTGTCACTATAAATAAAATCTGTGATTATTCATAGCGAATGCTGAGTTTCTATTACCATAAGCAGCCTTACAAGAGCATTACGCTCCAAGATGTGGCTGTGTCACTGCTTGTGGGTCATCTGGAGCTGCCTTCATGGCTGACTGGCTTGAGAGGGGCAGTGCTTCTGCCCTCAAGCATTTCTGCCCCTGCCTGGCAGAAGGAGAAGCCTGCTTCCATGAAGAACAAAAACCACTGAAAAAATTGTGCAGTGATTGCAAAAACAGGAAAAGAAGCAGGGGGAGGAAAAGTGAAAGAAGCTAAACATAGGGAAAGGAAAAAAATATAGGAAGACTTAAGGTCTCCCCCTTGCTGCCTCCCCCAGGGCTAATTTTCATTATTGGCTGCTGTTTTATGGCTCCATCCCCTCCTACTCCATGTGTTGTAATTGGACTGGCACATGCTATGCACATCCTAAAGGGACATACATGGTAATTATTTGTTGGATAACCAGAAAGTCTGTGCGGGGATGTGTTTGCGATGAGTCCTGCAGTGCCATCTGGCCCTGCTTGTGACCAGTCCATGCCACTGGTGATCCCAGCCCATGCTACAGAGCCTTTTTCCTCCTCTGAAGGGTATATAAATGCTCAGTGGATGGCACCAGGTGCCTCTGAAAGGACAGGAGTTAGCTGAGCTGCACTCATTGTGTGCTTGAGGGGAGATTTCAGTGAACCCAGCAGAGATGGGTGAGCCCATCTGTCGCCACTGTCGGTGGCTGTGCAGCCTGGGCTCAGGAGCAGCTCTAGACAGTGGAGCATGAGGCCGCATGAGGTTCTGTGCTCTAAAAGAGAGGGTGACACCTTGAACAAGGGGAGGGAAACACTAAGGAACTGGTAGTATTTGGATATGTTAGAGCTGTCCTTTCTAGCGTTTTATTCCTGTGTTTATTGATGGTTTAGCAACATGAATGAAAAAGGCAATTAGACAGAAGTGTAGCCTCTTGATTTTGCCTGAATCGTGGCACTGAAAGACAGTCCTTAATTGGCGCTGTGATTGTCAGGGGAACAGCACTGATCTGCTCCGCCTCCTTACCCTGGGAGACACAGGAGAGAGACTTCCCCATCCTGCAGGAGGCATCAGCTGAGTAGCCATGGTTAGAGCCATGTTTAGGGGTTGGATTATGGTGCTTGCATTGCAGCTTTACCAGGGAGTCTGTCATGGAGGCATTTTCATGTTGATCTAAGCTTTAATAGTGTTGAAATAGGAGAGTGACATCCTTCAACATAAACTTCGGGTGTGCTTCCCTGTTGCATGCCCTGCCCAGCATCAGGTCTTCTCCCAAACTCAGTGGTGGTGCTGCAGAGAGACGGTCTGTTTCCACCACCGCATCTCACCTGCCTCACCTTTCTGTCCCACACAGCACAGTGGATGTCCCATTGTCTCACCATGCCTTTCAACAGCAGCCTTCTGCCTGCAGCTCACTCAATTTTCTGTATAAATCGGTCTATCAGATATCTCAGCTGCTCTATTTGATCTTCACACTGTGTCCTCACACAGATGGCAGAGTCTGTGGCAGGCAAAAAGGTCTTCCTCATTAATTACTTCTCTCTTCAAGCCCTTTATTGCAGACGTCTCCATCCACAAGTCAGGTAAGTAGATATTGTTGGCTTATTTTATGTCTGGGAAAATTAAGTCCATGAGGTGATCAGCAGGGTTTAAATAGAAAGAGACAGATGTGAAATGACTTTCCTAGAACATTAAGGTACTCACTGTCCCCAGAGTCCTTGGCTTAGGTTCACTAGCAGAGACCATTGTTATAATAGATTGGCCGTGGGTTGCTTTTAAAAGATTTTCATGTTTGAATTGAAAGACCCACCTTACAGAAAAACCTGCCTATGTGCATGTCATGACAAATACAAGCACGCACGTTACAAGCCTTTGAGCACTGAGCTGGAAAATGCTGGTTCCTGTTATTTACCAGAGCTTCTGGATCTGGGACTAAACTGGGATAGACCACTCACTCCTTTTTCTTGTCCATACAAGTTTTACTGTACATGTTAATTGTGACCGAAGTTACTATTTTTCTTGAAAGCATTGGAAACTGAAGCTTTGAGGCATGAGTAGCCAATGGTAATTTGCTAAGGCAGTATGATACCACTAAATAGATAACCTTGCTGGAAGCTCAGATATGGTTGGCATCCCCCTCTGCTGCTTGCACAGGCACAGATAAGCTCTGTTGAATTAGCCTCTTCCCCTGGATTGCTCATCTTATATATTTCTAACTTACCTTTGGACTCAAATATTTTTACACCAAATACTCTACTGTACTCAGCAAGCATTTACACAGCAGTTGCATGGTTGATACTCCAGTGTACACAGAAGCATAGGGGGACAAGTTTTCAGAAGGTGTGTGTTGAATATATGTTTAAAGATAGAAGAAATACCATAAAATTGGAAGCAGTTTCAGGTGTGAGAGGGGCAGCAAGTCAATGGCAGTACTAGACTGGAGGAGGGGTTTGGAAGAGCAGGTTGCTGACCCAAGCACTGACAAAGTCTGTCTGAGAGGTTTTGTCAAGGCAAGTCAGAATCACAGAATATGCTGAGTTGGAAGGGACCCACAAGGATCATCGAGTCCAACTCCTGGCCCTGCACAGGACCATCCCCAAAAGTCACACCATGTTCCTGGGAGTATTGTGCAAACGCTTCTTGAACTCTGTCAGGCTGGTGCTGTGACCACTTCCCTGGGGAGCCCATTCCAGTGCCCAACCACCCTCTGGGTGAAGAACCTTTTCCTAATACCCAACCTAAACCTCCCCTGACACAACTTCAGGCCATTCCCTCAGGTCCTGTCACTGGTCACCACAGAGAAGAGATCAGTGCCTGCCCCTCCTCTTCCCCTCATGAGGAAGTTGTAACTGCAGTGAGGTCTCCTCCTCTCTCCAGGCTGAACAGACCAAGTGACCTCAGTCGCTCCTCATACAGCTTCCCCTCAGGGCCCTTGATCATCTCTGCTGCCTTTCTGTGGATGCTCTCTAATGATTTAATATCTGTCTTATATTGCCGTGACCAAAACGGTGGCTGCTTCCCCTGTCTTGTGAAACACTACTAACACACAGCACCTGGGCTGCTGTCCTAGTGGCCTCTGAAGTCTTTTCCAAGAAGCTACAAATGCTGTCTGAGATACCATACGTGCTGGAAAGACTTGTGTAAAATACCTCAGCTGAAAACCCTCAAGTGGGCCATGTTGGTTGTTGTCATGTTCTGAATCAACAGTCCTTGATGGCTGTTAACTTACATGTTTCCACCAAATTATGCTTGCATTTGCATTGGGTAAAGCTGCAGCTAACATTTTCTTTCATATTCTTTTTTCTAGCAATTTTTCTAGCAAACAGAATCCCTATCAATAAGGAGGAGCTTTTTCCAAATGAAAATTGTAGGGTTTTTTTTTCCTTTCCCTTCTCACTTGATTTCTAACAGTTATTTTAGAAATACTTAATCTTCATAGACAGACCAAAAGCAAACTTCATCCCTGAATTAACACATTCATATTCATGTGTATGTACATATGTATGTACATATATATTTCTAAACACATAAAAAAATCAAGCACATGGCATTGCTTGGAGTTATGTGGATGATTTTGGATGCCTATTTTATTTATTGTACTTCTATTTGAGAGGAAAATTGGATTTGGGTCTGTATATCTCTCAGGGTGCATTGTTTGACTTTTAATCTACACCAGACTGTAACAAAGCACATCACATATCACAGCTTCTGTTGCTTCTGATACAAGTTCTGTATTTCAAGAATATTTATGCACACAGGATTATTTAGTTTGGTGGCAGAGGTGTTGTATTCTGCACTTTTTTTCCTGAAGAGTGTTGCTGGTTGCTACTGTTTGAATTGACTGTTCACATAAATTCAATCTATGGAATGGGTGGATATACGTATGGACTGGTGAATAATAAATGTTCCCAGTAAACAAAAGGGTTAACTTTGCATCTCGCTTCCTCTACTGGCTGCCAGGGATGGAAAGAAGGATAAATGGATGCTACCTCTCCACTTTTGAGGAGGGGATGAGACCTAGCGAGGAGAGGATCCCAGGTGGTTTTTCCTGACAGTTGCTAGTTTCTGCTATGACATGACTGAGAGGAAGGATGATAAAATCTGCTTTGCAAAATTTATTATGCATTTATATATCTGCACTGGACCAGTTAGATTTCAACAAGGACTTGTCTAAAACTTCTCTAGTCAACCGTGGTTGCTATACCTATTTTTTCCACTTGTCTTGTCTCCCTAAGTCTAGCTCCTGTAAATACTTTGGCCCATCCTGGACTTTAAAAGGAAGATTAGCAGTGCTGAGCTCTCTTAAATTCCCTTGAGGGCAGCTTTTTTTCCCCAGTGCCCTAGACAACCCTGTCAGCTGCTGTGCTTCTGTGACAAGATAGCTGCATTTCACAGCAAATGAGATGCTTTATTAGCACGCGGCTGTAAAATACTTTGAAACTCTAGTAGATGAATAATGTTGTATCATAAATATAAAATGAATATTGGTTTACGGTTCCTGAAATATTAATCTATGCATGGAGTCACTCTTGGAATGTTTTTTTTACTAAATGTAAAGATCTCTTCGAGTTCTGAATGTCCTTGCTTTGGTTTTTATTATTAATATTCCCTCCAGGAGACATTGACTTTCATTTCCCCTAGACATGCTGACTCCTGCCTGCCAGAGTGATTCAGCAGCTTGCCACTCACTTTTACAGGAGGAAAGTTTTCTCCTGGCTCCTTCCACTGGCCTGGTGTGACATTGGCTGCGATCGAGGGACATATTAGCGTGGCTGGTTGACTCTTCACACCGACTCGCTGCTGAGCAGCTGGGCAGCTCTGAGCTCTCTGTCTAGCTGGTGGCTCTGTCCTTTATACATGGAAGGAGATCCCCATGGAGAGCATTAGGGCTCTCTGCTTCACAGTTTTCCGTTTTCCAGGCAGAATCATGTTAAATATCCAAAAGTTATTTGTAAGTGAGGCTGGCTGCTTAATGTCTGTCACAGTTATCCAGGTCTATAGAGGAAATTCTACAGAAAAACACTGCTTGTTAGTTTAACTGCAACAAATGCCCCAAAAAACCGCAATGGATGGGAGTGATTAACACTGTCTTTCTTTCTCATGCAAAAAATGGGGGCAGGCCATTGTTTTTAATTGAACCTGAAGACAGGAGACTCACATTACAATATTTAATTGTGTTTTGGTTTTTCTAGTAAAGTGTTAAATAGCTGTCAGAGCTTATAAACATAAAGCCTAACATAAACCAAACCAGAGACATATATGTATATACCTGTATGCAAACCACCTGACCGGTATGTCTTGTTTTATTAGAGCATGATGTATGAAGCTAAATTATATGGGGCTTATGGATCCTTAAATTACATGTTTTTATTGATCTCTTGTCACTCTTAAAAATATATTACGGAGAAAAAGAATGCAGTCTTTGATATTGGAAAATTCAACTGCAACACATAAAAGATCTAGGAAACTATAATTCAACGTGTGGGGCTGACACAAATGTAAAACACTTGATTGCAGCTAATTAGTTTTTAAAATTCCCTGTCACATGCCTTTGGGGACCAGACCAGGAACCAGTGTTGTAGTCATTCATGGGATAACTTTCCTGGCTGCCCTGGGACAGACATTTTGAAGAAGACATCTTTGTACAAAACTTTCATATCCCCCAAACCACCCAATGCATGTCTTTGCCCCTAATCCTCTGCCAGACCTGGGAAACAGGGCTGTGGGGTTTGAAAGCCAGGTTTCCACAGCAGCATCATTTCTGCAAACCTGGCCTCTGTCTGGGTCCTGACATGTGGGGTAAGACCTGCCAGCTCTGTGTGCAGTCTTCCGTGCTTGCACATGGACCAGTTTTGTGTGTGGAGACCTGCAGTGGTGCTGTGGGCAGGGCTCGGGCATGAGGGGCTGGGGTCTGGCTTGCCGCCTTGCAGTTCCCACCGTCAGAGTGGGAATAAACCTGGTCAGCGCTCGTGGCACGGGATGAAGCACTGGCGGTGAGATTGAGAATACTGTGGTTTGTCTTATCTGGCGGTGAGGAGGTGGTGTGGAGGATCTCACAGCGTGGTTTTGGTGCTGCTCCTCCATGCTGGGGGAGCGTGATTTGACTGATGGTTGTGGCGTGTCTGTACCCTGCCACAGCTTGTTGCCTCGGTTGAGATGTTCAGTGATTCAGAGCAATCATTTTTATGTCTTTTAGGAAATGAATCTCTTTCCCTAGTGGCCTCTTGCCATTGCTGGAATGCAGCTGCTAACCCCAAAATGGACATCTCCTTTAATATTGTTTGATCTTGTAATGAAAAACAAACTGGACACTCACATCTGATAGACCTGATCATAACCTCGGTGCCATTTTTTCTTACGATGGAGAAATCCCATCATTTAACCTGTCTCTGGAACCATATTTTTGTGCTCAAATAAAGACAAATATTAAATATATACTCATATCCCAGGACTTGTTCCTGGTACTCAGCTACTAAAAATTCAGCCATGACCCTCATGAATTGTTACTAATCTTTGAAGTTGCTTTTTTACCTTATCTTCAAGGAGCACCTGCACTGCTGCATTTACTAAGAGCAAGAATATTTCTTCTGTTTCTGCAGAGAAATTTAAAAGAAGAGACTTGGCCAGTTCATATGCCACTGAAGGTACCAGCAGAATGTTAATAAGCAAGATAAACAATAATGAAAGGAAAAATAAAAGTAGTTTTATGGGTAGTTTTGAGGCTGAGGACTGGGTTTCTGGGTTTGAGGGTATTTTCAGATCAACTTGCCTGTCTGACAACTGGATTTCATTCTATTACAACTTTCAGTGGAGGAAAGGTGTGCGTTTGTCTTGAGCAATGTCTGCTTTGAAAGTTCATTGGAATTCAGAAGTCCCATTTTCCAACAGCCATCCCCCGGCACTTTACAATTCATGCGTCTAAATGGGATTGTTTGTAAGAAACTGAACTGAGAAAGCATAGCATATATTTTAGAAATGTTGTCACAAGTGTTTCACAGGAACCTCGCTATCACTTTGGTTCTGCTCTCAGTGAGGTCTCTGATCTGTGAGTGAGGGGAGTGTCCTGCAGACATCTGGTTTCCTCTTTCAGCTTCCCCTGCAGTCCTCTCCTAGGAAGCTCCCGTTCAATTTACACTCTGACACACTCTTTGGTGTGCAGGCTATGGTGGTGTAGGATGCACCTCAGGCCCACCTGGGACATCTGCAGTGAGGACAGGAACCTCCCAGAGAGGAGCAAGGCAACTGTCTGAGCATAAACCCCACTGCACCATCCCACTTGTGTGCCAGAGCTGCCGTGCTTAATCCTGCCACGTGCGGAGCCACTGAAGAGCCTGCAAGAGTCCCACTTTGAACTCACACACTGAATTATTTGTTCCTGAAGACAGGAAGTGCTGTCACATGCTGAGGGTTGCTTGTGAATCTGGGAATGTTCTGTGCTGAGGAGAGCCTGAGCACTGGCTGGCTGGCAGGATGGAAACAGGTCTGCAAAGGGCCCGGTGACTCATCCTGGACATGAGTGATGTGAAACCAGGTAGGATATCGCTGGCACAGCCTGCTGGGAGGATGTTTCTGAGGACATGGCACACTGGCCAGATGAATCTGAATGGGTAAATCCCTTTATTGCATTTCTTCTGTCCCATGGCCCAAAGGAGAAGGGAGGTATTGCTCTGGGGTACAGCCATGCACACTGCCTCTGTCTTTGTTCCTTGCAGAGGCTGGTGGTTTATATGTCAAGGAGAGTGAGAAAACTGCTGTGTTCACAAAGTTCAGCACGTTATAGCCCATGATGGCAGTCACGATGCTGTGTATGTCTGGATTAATGCTGAGCTGTTGTAGAGGGTCTGTAAATGAGCCTCTGAGACATTAAGTCGATATAGGTAGTATTTCACACTTTCTTCTGGCATTAGGAGCATCAGATGTTTCTTCTAAGAACTTTCAGGAGAGAGTAAGACCTCTTCACAGACAAAGAGCTGGAATAAGAGTGGTCATTCATTGCCCAAAACTGGGGGCATGCAGTGTGAGCAAGGGAATTTTGCATGCTTGGGAGAGGAGAACAGGAAGCCACAGCTCTGGGAACAGAGGCAGCAGAGGAACTCTTCAGCATCGCTTGAAAAGATATTGAGAGTCTGGAACTGTAAGAGGGGTGGGGGACTTCTCAAGTCAAATGAAGTCAAGGCTGCATGCAGAGGACAATCTTCTGGCCTTTGAGGCTTACAGTGTCCAGGAAAACCAGATTTTTCTGTGGCTTTAGTCAGTGATCAGGGGCCCATCAAACACACAGAAGACTGACACTGTTTCTGCTAAGAATGGGAACAACTTGCAGGGCCCTGAGCATTGTCTGGTTGCTCATGCCAGGGTTAGTATCAGCTTCATAGAACATGCCCCACCAATTTATGTTTTCTTCTCACTCTTGCAGTAGCAGTGGAGAAGGCTTTCCTTCTTCTGTCCCTTGGCCAATGGCTCTTTAGAGACTGAGGCATGAGTGAGGGCTGCCTCACCTGTGGAAATTGGCACCTCTGCCATACCCCTTGCCATATTTCTGCGCATGCCAGCAGAAGGGCTTCCACCTGCAGGGACAAGACTGGCTGATGCTGACAAGCCTAAACCTCATGTAGGTGCAGGAGTGCTGCATCAAAAGGATGATGATGTGAAGAACAGATGATTTCTCAAGCACATACCAGTCCCCTTGTGCTGGCTTCCCGTCTGTTGCCAAGGCACGAGGCATGGGATGGCACCCCAGGCTGGTGGTGTGGGACAGGATTGGGAGATCAAGTACCCCAAAAAGAAGTGCTAGAAACAGGATTCTGTCATGCATCTCTCCATCTTCAAAGATAAAACCCCTAGGGGTTTTGTTCTTCACTGCAGATAACTAGCATTAAGCCTCCTGGGACAAAGCCAGGGTGTCTGTGAGCCAGCCCACTACACAGCTATGCTGAGAGGAGAGGCAGAATCTCCCACAGCAGCAGCCAGGGAGCTGCTGCTGAGGGGTGACACTGTTGTGGTGGTGTCAGGAGCAGGTGCTGAGCCTGATTTCCACTTCTCAGGTGCAGAATTTCACCTGCAGCCCATTGCCAGCGGTGGTCTCAGTTTATTCAGGCAGATCTTTCACTGGGTCTGGCCCTGTCGGAGTGTACCAATCTGAGGCACTTCTGTTCTGAACATGAGCATGATTGGGAAAAGTCTACGTGTTTTTCTGATATATGCTGGGTGGCAGGAGGGGTGGGAGAATGGTGCAGATGGGACAAAAAGGGTATTGAAGGCAAGTTAGAGAAGCAAGTTAGAGGAGCATTCAAACAGCACTGCTCAAAGCATACACATAATTCTAGGAACGCCTTGCAAGCTACATCATTATTATTGTAAACTCCCCTGACTGAAACCAACTGCAAGCAAATGCTCTTCATGATGTTACACCGGAATCTGACATCAGCATGAGCCAGCAGGGGACCAAAAAAATCAGAGTGGAGTTATATTTATATTCCAGGCATGAACTAAACCTATACCAATGGAGATAATATACACCCTCCCCACCAGCTACCTTTGGGGACTTTAAGTCTCCCTCTGTCAGTCTGACTCCCACTTGGGCAGTGGTTACTCACAATGCCATGGCATGAGCGGTAGGATCCCTTTGAAATACAGCCTTTCCCAGTCAAAGGCCTTTGGAGCAGGGCACTGTCTCTTTATTCTGGAATTATGGCCTTTATATTAGCAAAGCTGCTAAGGAATTAGTGTTTAGAAAATATGCACTCTGCAGAAATGTTTCATGGAAATTAGGTTTCAAGAGGCAAAAATAGCACAGTACTCTGAGACTGCAGAAGGTAGAGATCCCTTTCTTCCCTCATTCCTCCAGTAATTAATTTCTCCTTGGGCACAATTTGAGGAAAATACTTTATTTCATTAATGCACTGTCTACCTGTAGGGAACATTCTTTCAATAGATTTTTTTAGCATGTACAACTTTGATTGAGTGCTCATCATAGATCTGACAGAACAATTTCACAGAATCATGAAAAGGTTTGGGATGGTTGGAAAGGACCTTAAGGATAGCCTAGTTCCAACCCCCGTGCCATGGGCAGAGAACTTTCCACTAGACCAGGTTGCTCAAAGCCCCATTCCACCTGGCCTTGAACAACTCCAGGGATGGGGCATCCTCAAATTTAATGCTGCTGAGTGTTTTCCTTGTAGGACACTTAGCAATCTTGTGTGCACTTTGTCTAATCCAAGTCTGGGGTAAGTAGATTTCACCTTAGTGAAGCCACTGGAATTGCCTCCACTTCTCCAAGAGCTCTACTTGGCTGTTTGTTTGCACAGTGGAAGCGACACTGACTCATAACATCAGATTGTATCTGACTAAAGAATAATGTCTGTGGAAACACAATTCAGGGTGTTCCAGTCCTCTTTTACTTATTTTCTTAGTAGACTAATCTCAGAGGCTAGTGAATCTCTGCTGATTTAGGCCACAAGTGTTTCTCCCAACCTTTCATCTCTAGCAAATAAGAGAGAAAGGGAGGAAGGGAGGAAGGGAGGAAGGGAAGGGAAGGGAAGGGAAGGGAAGGGAAGGGAAGGGAAGGGAAGGGAAGGGAAGGGAAGGGAAGGGAAGGGAAGGGAAGGGAAGGGAAGGGAAGGGAAGGGAAGGGAAGGGAAGGGAAGGGAAGGGAAGGGAAGGGAAGGGAAGGGAAGGGAAGGGAAGGGAAGGGAAGGGAAGGGAAGGGAAGGGAAGGGAAGGGAAGGGAAGGGAAGGGAAGGGAAGGGAAGGGAAGGGAAGGGAAGGGAAGGGAAGGGAAGGGAAGGGAAGGGAAGGGAAGGGAAGGGAAGGGAAGGGAAGGGAAGGGAAGGGAAGGGAAGGGAAGGGAAGGGAAGGGAAGGGAAGGGAAGGGAAGGGAAGGGAAGGGAAGGGAAGGGAAGGGAAGGGAAGGAAGGAAGGAAGGAAGGAATTAACCTTTCATCTGACTGGTTCAGATATTTCCTTCACATCAAAAGTCAGCTGAAGCCTTACCTGGGCACAACCTGCACTGTCAGATACACATGGTCAGGATCAGCAAAGGGAAACTGGGCACAATCCATAGTGCAAGATGTGCAGGAGGTTCAACTGGTAGAGTTCATTGCAGCCTTAAACTCTAGGAGTTGATGGAAAACTCCATTTTTCCTTTCCATCAGTAAGATCATGTAAGACATCCCCTTCACTCAGATCAGGATCCTCCACTGTTTGGGATTCAGATCCATTAACAACAAGGTTTTATCTGGGTCTTTCCGTTCAAAACTCTTCCCTGTTCCTGGAGACAGACCATTACTACAGACTGTGTTCCCTAGGGACAGTCACTTGCACAAGTGTCCTTTATTCTTAAAGACTGATTCCAGGTCTCTTGAATGTTTCACCTCCTCAGCTTGATGGAACAATAGGTGAACTGAGACAGATGCCTTACCTCGACTAGAAGGTTATGTGGTGAAGTCACACTCATACATGTCCCACAGCTTTGTCTTGACCTAAAATGGCAGGTCTTGTTTTGAAGGAAATAAAATTTTCCTTGTCTGTAGGTTGATTTTGTTCTCAGAACTCTCAGAACTGTTGCATAATCTTGGACAAACTCCAACTTTGATTGCATCCTCCACATTGTCCAACGCATAGGAGACTGAGCCAGCAGCTTCCAGAGCTGCAGTTCACAAAATGTTCCCATCACAGAACTGCATTTGGGGCCACAGTCTCCCTCCAGTTTGCACTTTCAGACTTGAAGACTCATAAGGAGTCCCAGCTTATTGTACAGAAGCCTCTGCTCAGGAGCTAGGATGAGTCTTCTCCATGAATGGAAGGGAAGCAATGGATACTGCAGCCAGTCAAATGGATTCCTTGGGAATCTACAGCTCTTGTATTTTATTTTCCTTAATACAAAAAACCTACAAAAAACAAAAAACCAAACCACTTGAGTCTAAATGGTCCATATGAGTCATGAAGAAACTGTTCTTCCTCCCCCTGAGAGAGTTACTCACCCTTTCACTACCAGAAGGCAGAATTAGGATCGTTCTGACTGCATGGGAGACATTTAGGAAAGTTTCTGATAACCTGTGTGGAGAGTTCATAGCATGCTCTTACTTGAAGTATAGGAATCCTCTCCAAGACTTGCCTTGCCATTGACTGTTGCTTTGAAGAAAGTATTCAACACCTGTTCCTCAGCTTCCCACTATGAAATGGGAATTGCAAGGGGAATCACAGCTATCCTAAATAACACTGTGCTACCATGTTGCTCTGTCAGTGTTTGAAATTAGTCAGTGTTTGAAAATGACTTACAGACTGTAAAGTCCTGTCTTTGTAGTAGTGAATTTGCCCTTTCCCCCAGGAGTCCTATTCAGAAACTCTCAACCTTGACAATAAATTGAAATGGAAATCTTTTGAGTACTGTAATGAATACATTACCTTAATTTCAGAGGATTTTTGAAGGGGTAAGGTTTTGTGCAGAAGGTGATTTTGAATATTTAGCAACACAACCTTAGCTAAAGCTTATTTCTTCCATAATTATGTTTTTAAATATAATTCTCTTAGCATTTTAGATTCAAAAAGAGGAAATATTCTTTGGCTCAAGTCCAAATTTTCCCCTGTTTTTTTTATATTCTTTCAAAAGATAAGGGTCTAATTCTCCCTTCCCTGGTGCACTTTATAGTCATTTACACATGTAATATGCTATTATTCTTTCTTGAAATCATATACCAAAATGCAAATTACTCTACAAGACGAGCAAGCATCAACCCTAAGGACCCATAGGATAAGGGCAAATCAGCAACATATCAGGAACAAGCTGGAGAGTCAACCTAAAGCCTGGCAGCTAATTTAGAGTGATAATTCACATTCATGGCCTCGTTCTGTGGCAAAAGGAAGGCGAGGTAAATCCCTCACGCTCACCGCAGCCTGAAAGCACACGCATGACTGTAACTTCACTTCTAATCTTAGGGGTTGACAACTTCTCTAGGGGTCTGTGCCCTCCGACTGACCCACTGCGAATGTTGTCTAAATATAGAGCTGTAGCTCACAGTGTGTGTTCACGGTGCAGGTGGCCTTGTCTGTGTCATAAATTAATGGTGGCTGAGCGTGGCTGGCAGTCGGTTTAGCAGGACTCGGTGGCCGAGCCCGCTCCAGCTGCAAGTAGAGGCAAGGGCAGGCTCGTACCAACCTGAGCAGCACATCTTCCCATCCACTTGCTGTCTGTCTCCAGGCAGACCTGAGGAGCTGGGCTGAAGGAATGACTTGGTGCTGCTTAACTGCAGCCAGACTGAAAGGTCTGGGGCTGGCCAAAGCTTCTGCAAGTCCCTCCCTCCAGTGTTGCTCTGGTTAAGCCTGTGCATTTCAGGGAAGCAGCAGGCTGCTGCTGGATCCAGCTCTGCTCTGCCCCTGTTCTTTGAGCGGGCAGCCTCCCGGGGCAGGGCTTTTGGTTGAAAGGCAGTCTGGCTTGACTTTATTTTCCTTAGAAAGCAGTAATGCTTTGTGGGGCTGTCAGGAAACATCAGCCTGACAGTCTCCTCCACATACTCCTCTTTCTGCCTGGAGGAGGGGATGAACTGAAGGAGCAATTTGGCATGAAGATGAGAAACAGGTCAAGCTGCTTGCAAGCCTGGCCTATGAAAAAAGAGATAGGGAAAGAGAACAGAAAAGCAATTACTTCAAAAAGCCGGGTTACTCCTTACTCCAAATTAATACAGCTGATTTGAAAAACCCTGACAAACCTCTTTTGTAGCTCAGCTGATAGTTTTGTTAAAGGTGCTCTGTCACCACTGAAGCAGCAATTTCCAAATCTGGAGGAAGACCACATTTCCACTTATTGAAATCCTCTCCAAAGTGGAACAACCCTTCTCTGATCAGATGTTTGAGATGCTCATCTGAAAAAAGCTTGGTGCTAGAGGTAGGGAGAAAGAGGTCCAGGTTTATAAAGGTATCCAGGTGCATAAGTGGTTGCCAAAATTCTCTGGTAATATAGTTAAGTCATTGACCACCTACATTTCTTTCTGAATTTTTTTGAAGTTACTCAACAGCTTTCAGGGTAAGGCTTGTGATCCTCACTTGAGGCTGTAGCGTCTAGGAAGAATTAATATATCGTAAATGCACTTGGTCTCTTCTTGATGTATGTGCAAAGAAGTATTTTTGTGATGTGGCTCATTGCCAGTGTTCCTGAGAAAGTCACATATGTGATTCTTCCTCTATAAGTTGATAAAATAGTAAAATTAGGTTTTGAAATATATCTAAACCTCCTTTTTGCAGGATTAACCCTTATTTATTAAGAAAATGAAAAAGTCAGCATTCCCCTTATTCCCCTGAAGTCCCAAACTGGGAGCTTCTCTCTGTCACAGTGACAGTGACATGTTATCAGGCACCAAGAACTATATCTCCTCCTCTAAGGGCACTCCTATGAAAATGAGCCAAAGGGACTTGTTCAGCGAATTTTCTGACTTCCTTTGTGGTTTTCATTCCTAATTTTAATGCTACGTTAGGTTAAATGTTTCACATTTATTGTTGAAGTCTCTGGACTTCTGACCCCACTAGATTAATTCCTACTTCCTTTCCCTTGATAGCTGATTTGTATGTAGTAAATTATGTTTTGTCCATTCTGACAGCTGCCCAAGTTATCCAGTAATTCTAGATTGCTGCTAGTCATGTCCTTCTCTCTAAGAACAAGTTAAAACATAACTCTCTCCTATGTCAATGGACACCCCCCTGCCTCGATTAACAGGATTTCCCACCGTTCCTTTGGTGTGCTCATGAAGTCTGCTAGATTTGCAACTCAGTAAGTCAAAGTCCCTTACCTACAAATCCAGCACAGGAAAGAGAGCAGCTGTATTCAGATTATCCTGCCCATTCATCTCCACCCTGGAGAGGGGCAATTTATGAAATGAGAATTGGGCATTCTCTGTGTCTTGTTTCATCTTGCACTAAAACTGGGGATGAAGAACAAATCACTGGCTATTTCAGTGACGAAATGAAAACCTGGTCTTAAAAATAAAAAAAGCAGATTTCAGCAAATTCAGAGAGCAGTTAGGCAGAGCCTCTTGGGAAGAAATTCTAAGTGAGGAAGTGCAGCAATCTGGTGGCTATATTGCAAGTAAAGCAGTGCAGACAAGCAATAGAATCTACAGTAAACCCTATATAGCTGCATCAGGAGTATGTCATTAATCGAAATGAAAAAAAAAAAAAGAATCTTCCAAATAGTAAAAACAAGGCAAGAAGACAACAAAAACAATTCTTCTAAATGTGTGAGGAGCAGGAGTGAGGCAAAGGGAGTTGTAACTCCAGTACTTAAAGGACACAGGGAACAAATAAAGCATGATGAAGAGGTGTTTGAAGTATTTGATGCTTTTCTTGGGGTGAATCTTCATTAGAAAAGAAATTGCTATGAAGTCTCACGCAAGTGGTTGAAAAAATGTACTGACTGGTTTGCAATCGTCTCTTGTCAAAATGAGAAGGCATTTCAAGTTGGATTCTGCAGGGGAATTTTTTCCTTGGGACTATTTCTGTTCCCTGTCTTCATTATCAGGGTGGATGATGGAAAAGACTTCATGTACAGCAGACACCCAGCTGGGAAGGAGCTATAATGAGATTGGAGGACATAATAAGAAATAGAGTGATCTCGATGAGCTGGAGAAATGAACTGGACCCAGTGAGATGGAATTATTTTGAGAAAATTTGGAAGTATTACACATTGAAATCAAATGCATAAAAACAGATTGCAAAATAAGTGCTGAGAGAGCAGTACAGAAGAACCGGAGCTGGGGTTTTGGCTTACTGCAAACTGAGCAAGCCAATAATATGTTGGTGTTTTGAAAAAAAAGGTGAATCTTCGGGTAGGAGGTGTTAGCAGGCAGCCAGTGTGAGAGCTACGTATGCCACTTCACCCAGTGCTGCTGAGTTCCCACCTGGTGCAATGTGGACAGATTTGGATTTCATGTCGGAGACAATCTGGGCAAAGCAGCAAAAAAAGGAAAAGTTTCAGAAGGCACAAAATAAGTGGGTTTGGTTTTGTCTAGAAAGTAGATAACTGAGGGGAATAACATAGAGAGCTGTTTTTTACTTTCCTCCTTGTCTCTTACAGGCAGGAGGAGAAATAATTGCCTTAATATATAGCAACATGCCCTAAGATTAGGTATAATCTTCTGTAATATCCTACAGCTTGTAGGAGAGCTGTAAGCCCTGAGCGTGGGGAGAGGAAGGATGTTGCAGAATTGCCATCACTGAAAGCTTTCCATAGCAGGTAAGAGGGTATAGGAGATGGAGTCAAACACCTCTCAATATTGTTCTGATCCCCTTCTCTAGCCAGGCTATGGAACTGGGGAGACATTTTGGGAGACTATGTAGTCCATTCCTCATCCCCAAACACAGTTAATTGCAAAGCATTACCGTGTTTCAGGAAACAGGATAACGGTGCTTAAAATAACCCCACAAAATAGGAACTAATACTTTTCATTTCTGGTGTACCACAGCAGAGTCCCAAACTCTGTCTGACCTGGCAGAGGTGGCAGTGGCAGTCCTGTGCTGTGCAGGGATCTGCCCTGCAGTCTGGGTGATGGTGGTGCGGGATTGTGTGCAATATGTTTTAGAACTATTAGATGCTCCGTAGGTCATCTCTTTTTCATATTAACCTGCCCTTGAGGAGTTAGATCCAAAGAGCCAGGGGAGGAAGACTTTGGGATGAAAGTGCATCTGAGGAAAAGCTGTTCGCAGGGACAAGGTGGACTTCCCTGGCTTCGCAGCCTCCCTTCCCACAAGGCTGGACACCTAGGCTCTGAGGTTGGAAAGAAGCTGGTCTTGGAAACGGAGAGGATGCAAGCAACTCATCTACCAGTGAAGGAAATCCCCCTGTCTGACTGTAACACCATGGACGGTGATTTACACAGGAAGAGCCTGGTGGATTTTGTCAGAGAGGACAGTGAATGCAGAGAGCCAGAGTTCACTGCCTGTGAGATGTAAAATGTTAGTTCTTGGAGCTGGGGATGGTCCCAAAGTCCCTACAGGCCTTGGTGCAAGCAGACCTCTGTTACTGTGTGAAAGCTGCTGCACTGGAGCAGCCGTGACATGGGCACAGGGAGGCTCAGTGGGATGGTGTGAACTCCTCTTCTTGTGCAGAGGATGGGAAGCTGGTCCCAGCCCTGTGTCTCAGTTGCACCTTTTTTTCATGGTCTGTGTTTAAAAGAAAAGTAGGCTTTGTCTATACTAAGGGTACTGGGACGTATGTCTCCCCATAATCCAGTATTCACAGAGGACTGGAGGTGCAGAGCTGCTCTCATTGTTTTTTGAGCTCTGGAAGAGAAACAAGTCCCAAGGAAATTTGAGTGTGAGTTTTGAGCTTGAAAACATGAGTTTCCCAGTCCCTCCCCACCTTGCTGGAGTCATTCCCATAAAATAATCATTGCTTTTGAAGCCAGTCCTACTTTTCTCTCGTGCTTGAAAAGCTGCTCCCCCCAGCTCTGTGTACAGGCACCAATTGGCTGTGCTCCAAGTAATAGTGAAGAAACGCCTGCTCGCGTACCTGCTGCAAACTATTTACATTTCACTCTCTTTGGCAATAAATTAGCTCCACAGAGGTCTGAGCAACAGTTGTTCTGAGCAGGGAGGGAGTTTGGATTCGGCAACAGCATTTACACAGCCAGCCCTTATCTTCATGAATATAAGAGAGCAGGGAGCTTGTTGATGCAAACTAACACCAAGTGAACTGTGTTTGCCAGCAGAGCAGCTTCCCATGTGAAAACCCTGATTCCCTTCTTCTTGACGAGGCCATGGCACAGCCAAGTCAAGGACAGAGCCCCTTTTTTTCCAAACCAACTGTTAATGGAATAAGTAATTCTGCAGACCTGTCTTTCACATCTCACTCACTTTATATGCAGTCTAATTAATTCTGTCGGAGAAAATAATTGGCTCAGATCAGGTCGATCCAACTGAAGTTCCCAATAACTTTGGTTGAGTGGTATTTATATTTCAGCAACTAGTCTTGGGTGAAGCACTGGCACGCGCAGAATACAAAGCCTGTGCTAACTTGGCACAAAAATAGCGCTGTGGTCCGTCAAGTGGCATTAAGTCCCATCTATAAAAAGCTGCGCAGCTGCCTCTGAAGTGCGGCTATCTCAGGAGAGGGGGAGGGGAGCAGACCAACCTGTGCCGGTGCTGGACGGTGGGCAGCACGGACACACTGCCAGTCGTCGAGAGCAGGGAGTGAAAAGCTTCTCAGCCAGGGAGGAGTGACAGGAATGACCCTGTGGGGACACGGGAGCTGACGAGGAGAGATTTCTTGAGTGCTCTCATGCCATGAAGGTGCAGAGGCAAAGAGCAGTCAGGGGTGGGGAGGGATCTGGGGTTTGGACAAGATTGGAAGATCTGGTGTATGGGAAGGGACAGAGACAGGGGAGATCGGGGCATCACGGGCAAACAAAAGGCTTGTGTAGCTGTAAGCTGTGACTGTCCTCACCTGAGGGACTGACCCAGTGAGGGAGGATGGGCCTGAGTGCTGGCAGGGAGATGTTCTGACAGCTGGACTGCCATGGTCAATAAGTGAATACCATCCTCTCACTGTAATGTAGGGTGGGGTGTTCTCATCTGTGTTTTTTTAAGGCACAAACATCTTGCCTTAAGGGCACAGATGAAAGGCAGGTGTTACTGTGCTGAAGGTCAGAACTACATTTAAAAGTACCTTTAGTTTTTTTTATCCTACAGTGTCTCTGTGAACATTTGGGCCAGCACATCTCTCCCCCTCCACCCAACAAATTTTAGATCTGCAGCCAGATCCTCAGTCTCCAACTCAGCCTTCATCTCTGCTTGCAACAGCATCAGCCCACTCTCTTGGATCCTAGAAAAGGAAATTCATCTTTCCATCTGGTCCTCTTCATGTCCTTGTTCAATAGGTAGCATTTGCCTGAGATAGCTCACCCCACACTAAAGAACAACATGTTTTGTGCTGCACTGACTGCTGCCACAGGTCTTCTTGCCATAAGCAAATTGTGTAAACTGGCTCTCCTACTGCAAGCCTCCTCAACTAGCCTGTGCTAACTGCTGGTCTCTCTGGGGGAAGCTTGGGTAAATGAACAAGTGTGAACAACAGTGTTGTAGCCTTCTGCACTTCCTTTCTCCCCAGTGCTAAAAATAAGATCTCACTTGTAAATAAGATGTCTCCTATTTTTGCAGTGCTTTTGAGATGTGCTGGATTAACAAGTCTGCATCCTGACTCCCTCTTCAACCACAGTTCGTGCCCAGCCTGGGCTGTAGCTGTGCTTGCTGTGTCAAATCACAGCATGCTGTTGGTGTGATTCCATCCTGCTCTGGAGGATCCTTCCTTGCGAAGGTGAGCAGTTTTTCATTTCAGCTGAGTTTCTGGTTTCTCTCCCAGGATTACCAACATGACACGCACGCTGGCAGTTTCCGATCGTTGTAATGAGGACACCAGTCTGCAAGACCTACCAGCTTGTTCACAGGTAATAACTAAAAGGTGCAGAGCACTCAAGTGTCACCATCACGCTCACTCCCCTGCTCTGTTCGGAGCCAAAAGCTGCCTGCTGACTGACAGGGTTTGCCAACACTGTCACGATACTTGCTATCATTACAGAATATTGTCTCCTTTTCCAGCCCTACAAAGGAGTTCACTAATGTGAATGTTTTTTTCACCCAACTCTCATGTTGACCCTGCAGAAGTCAATAGCCCTGAAATGAATTGGCACACAGAAATATGGGAACATGGGGGCGCTTACCATGCACACACCAGGCTGCTATTCTCCAACTCTCCTGAGTGTGTCTGGATGAGGCTGAGCTGTGGGACGTCACGGAGAAAGGCGACATGGAGCAGATCGCTATTCCTTCTCATTGCAAAAAGAGCAAAGGGGATCATTGCAAAGCTGCTCAAGCTACTGGGCTGTGATTGCAGCCATCACAAGAAGAGTGGAGCTAGTCTTAATGCAGCTGATTTGTACACCACTGACCATACAATCATGGCAGCTCAAAGCCCTGTGTACAAATGTGCCTGGAACTCTGCAGTACTTACTGCAGCCTGAACCACTGCTGTTTCATACCAGGCTATAACTGAGCCACCTTTGCCAAAGCTGTCCTGAAGGCATGTAAAGACACTGGTAGTTAGGCTGCCTTTGCCTGGGATGGGGCCTCTAATTCTAAGGAAGCAGCAAGGGATTGAAGTTTGTCCAGCCTCATCCCAGAATTGAAGTCATGGGGTATTCTTAATGGGGCACATGGGGAGTCTTCTGTCAGCTCCCAGAGCCTCCAAACTCAAAAAGGATTCTGGCCATGCTGAATTCACTGCTGATGAACAAATCAAGTAAGAAATCTCTGCTGATGACATAGGACGGATCCAAGCTGGTGGGACAATACAGAAATCTTGTAGCCTGCCTCAGGATCCTCCTCATCCCACCACTCAGGACACCTGGAGCAAAGCGTGCCTGTGATAATTTCAGCACTTTCAGGTACGCTCCTAAAGCAGGACCAGCTGGATGAAATCCTATGACTTGTGTTATGAATGAGATAGGCAACCTTCAACCTTTAAGTCTGTGAGTCCAGAAAAATAACCCAGCATTAAATAATACTCTGCCATAGGAAATTTCTGTTAGAGTGTTGCCAATTTCTCACTTTACCTTGAAGAATTTCCCCCCATCCTTCCCTGCTCCCACTTAAAGACTTATTTGGTTTCCTCTCTCTCCAGGCTCAATCCAATTAAACAAAAAAATTACTTTATTCATGTGAGTGTTCAGTGAACTTTACTCAGGAAAAGTGCTGAATATACCAAAAGTAAAGGACATTTTTTATGTGACTAGGTTTTTTCTGTTTTTTTTCTTGCTCAGCAAAGCTCCTTTTGTCTTAAGTAAAGAAAAGGCTGAAACCCTACACTTCAATACGCACTTCAATATACAGACAGTGAAATGACAAAAACATGGAATGCAGTTTTATTGGTCACTGAATTCCTTTTCCACATTGGGAGCATTTCCATACAAGCGATTAACAAAATAAGACCTTGATCCTCTGAATGTAAGAGGATTTTAAAACAGCAAAATTAAGCTCTTGGAATATGAGAATGGTTAGACTTAGGATTGTCTGGGCAATATTCGTTTGATTCCCATTTTCATATGTATTATGATACCATCTTTCATCTTGTACCTACGTACTTGCATACTAATTTTTCCCTGGGAACCTCTCCTACATTCACCATCCAAAATAAATTGTGATCTCATGATCAGCCATTTCATATTTTTCATCATTTCTCTTCATTATTCAGAGTGCATCTCATGCCTTATTTACAATCTGCAATTCAAACTGTGCTGCGGAGGAAATGGACAGCAATTTCCTGATTAACTTTCCTGCCTACCTTCTTGTAGTGCCATCCAAGCTCTTTCCAAGTTTTTTTGAATTTGTCTAGACAGCTTCTCTGTGAGATCTACAGGGCTGCTTGGAGGCAGGGGTGTTAGAAATAAGACCTGGAATATGGGATCAATAAGAGCAAGCATTTGCAAGGCAGCCTTTAATGAAGGAGAATTGAGACACAGATTAGCCATGGTGCTCTGTACTAAAGGACAACCAGGAGCCTGAGGGAGGGCAAAAGGGTCTGTGTGTAAGCAGGGCACTGACTGTGGGTGTTCCATGAGGGGCTTGGCTGGCCATGGCAGGGGCTCTGCCAACACAGACTCCTACCAACCTTCCTATCTCTTCTCTTCTGCTGGTGGGATGAGGAAGGGAACGTTACCAGTGAGTGTTCTTCCTTGGACTGTCAGGGCCTTGGCAGTCAGCCTGCTGCTAGGGAAGGATGTGTTGGACACGATGGGGAAGTTGTACTGAAAGCCCCAGAGGCAGGTGCCAACTAACAGGAGGTGAGAACAAAGGTGGCAAGGTTACAGATGCGACATTGCATCACATTCACCCCTGCTCCATCACCCTCAAGCTCACTGGCAGTTGCAGGCCAGGAGGCAAAGTCTGTGTCCAACAGAAGAAAAGTCTTCTTCTCAGACAAGGGATCACCAAAATGAGGGGCTTCTCACCAGGGCTAATCACTGCAGGGAAAAGAAAGAGCAGGAGTCACTCGCTGGTGATTTCCCATGAGTGGCTGAAAAGAGCAAGTGGAGAATTTCCCCTTGCAGGAGGACGAGCACCTGGCCCTGGGCACAGGCATTCATTATCTCTTCTCCTGCAGTGCCCATCCTTTCTCCCCTGAACCTATCCATATTTTTTTCTGATTTATTCATAGTTGTCTACTCAAGGGCGCCTCAGCTGGGAGGTGCAAGTGTTGGTACACAAGTGTGCTCAAAAAAGCAGAGATTAACAGGGATTAAGCAGATCCACACTTACACTGCTCATACTGCTGGTGATTGTATTGTGTGTTCTGAAATCTCCAGGGGGTATAACTCTGGGTTTGCCGTTCCCCAATGAGACTGTTTCTCAATTAAAAAGCAATCACATTTTCTTAACAGGAAGGAGAAATGGCTCTAAGAAGTATTAGTAGCAGAGCCACACAGGTGGATTACGGATATAAATTGAATATAATTCAATGTTCTGTATGGGAGGAAATTTTGGTGTGAATTTATGGATTAGGTGGTTTTATTTTCATACTGGGCAAGGGAGAGAGTTATGTGTATGTACATTTATATATATATGTCAGTATTTAAGGTATGGTACAGGTAGTTAATGCTTCGAGTGATAACAGATTGTGATTATTCCCTTTTTTCTGATTTTCTGGCTTTATTACTCTACTGCCTTTCTGGACTTGAAGCCTGCAAATATGTTAAAGGTTGAACCTTAGCCAGTGAGCTGTCAAACAACTGTATTTCAGCAAAACTTAGTGTCATGCCTGGATGACTCTGTCCTGAAGCTAAGCTCAACACCGTTGAAATAGCATGGCAGAAAATAGCATATTGAACCACGCAGAGGTATGGATCAATGAAGTCATTAGCAAAGTGACCTTATGGACAGGAGAGACGATGCAGAATCCCTGTGAGATGGATGCCCAAGAGTGCTCTTGAAGAGCAGGCCGTACAGTAATGACTGGTAATGCGGAGAGCGGCAACATATTAAGGAGGCCCTTTACAGCAACCCCCCGTAACTGAATTTCCAGGAACAAAAGCTCTTTTCTCTCTCTTTCATGCCAAGTCTTGTTGGATCCGTCACACTGGCAATGTTAAGAGCCTGGTTTGGGGGAGGCAGCCCCGTTGCTGTCACCAAGGGCGCTGGTCCCCTTTCGCGGGCACGGCTGTCCCCTGCCCCTGCCTCCTGCTAAGCTCAGGGCGGTCACAGGGTGAGCCCCCCTGGAGGGACAGGCAGAAAAAGACAAATAGCACTAAAAAAAGACCTGGCACTGTGAAGCTGCAAGTGAGACTTTATGATCAAGCTGTAAACTGCCACCCGTAGCATCACTTGTCTGGCTAATATCTCGCATAATAAGTGGAGTGAGCACAGAAAAGATTTACTGATTTGAGCATTTCTGTCCCTATTATGAATTCACCAAGTAGAGTGAGGTAGGCACCAAGTCTCCATGAGGCAAAGTAAACAAAATAAAATGAAAATCTAATTTTCTCTAGATTCCTACAAGCCTTTAGGAGGACAAGAGGATTGCAACAGATATTGTTTTCCTATAGATTTCCAACCATACTTTTGTGGCCTCATATCACCTCTACATACTCGGTGCCTGTTTAATTCTTCCCATACCATAAAAAGGGGAAAATAAGTTGGGGGAAGTCTAATTACTGAAACTTAATTAAAACAATTTTTAAATTACTTAATCAATTTTCTAACAAGTGATCTTTTTGGTAACAGCTCTACACGGGCAATTTACCAGTTAGTGAAGCCAACCTTGTTTTTTAATATAAACAGACTAATTAATCAGTGGTTAACTCTTGTAATGACCAGCTCTGGCATGTAATTATTGCTGCTGTCATGAAGCATAATAGCTTACTTCCCAGGGTTATTATGCAAATTGCTGACATTGACCACTCTGTGTGGAGTTTAAAGCACTTTCCATGATTATCTCTCGTTTCCACATTCTCAGGACATTTTGGAACACACACTGTTCCGGGTGTGAAAAGTTTTATGCAGCTTTTCAGTTCAGTAGCACATTTCTGGGACTACTGGAGTGAAACATCCCTGTTCTTCCAGGTTTTAACTGCTGGAGGGGAAAGAAAGAAGAAAAAAATGTTTATTTCCCACATTAGAAACCTGCTCTATGCACACCTTTTTGTATGGGGCTGTGGAAAGAAAGAACCAAGGTCTCCAACAGGCAGAAGTTGGAGGTACTTATTTTAGCATTTAACTCATTTTGGTGGTGAGGTCCTGCACATCCAGTGAGGCAAGGCAGGCCCCTGCAGAGGAGAGCCAAGAGCTCTCCACAGCTCAGTAAAAGGCAGAAGTCCAAATGCAGGCACATAGGGAAAAAAAGCTCAATGTAAGACTAGCAGGAGAACCCAGAGCTCACAAACAGTGGACTAAGAGCTGCTTGTGGTTAGAAGAAAAGGAAAAGAAAATACCACAGAGATGACCTAGACCTGACCTTGGCCTTTGGGACAATGACTAAGATGAGAGTAATACATGGAATAATAGCACTTAAAAGGAGGTACAGGCATTGTGTAAGACATAAAAACCTCTGAGGTGAATATGAATATCTGGAACGTGTATCTGTGGTCATGGCAAGTACACATGAACATGTAGGTGGATAGATGTGTGCATGCAGCCACCCTGTAAATCACCTCCCTGCCCCTCCTCCTGCTCACCCCATGGGAATTTCCCCAGGTACTGAGCCAGTGTAAATGGTGCATGCACAGGGACCCTGGGGCTGCCCCTTCTTCTTCCCTGTTGTTACCCAGCCCTGTGCACGTTACTGAGTTACAGATTATTTTTAACAGATCTAATAAACCTGAAATGTCCAGCAACAGATGCCAAATTTTATCATCTCACTGGAGCTGGCAATAAAGAGGTTCACACAAAGCCAGCAGGAAGGAAAGCAGAGAGAGCAGAGGGGCTATTAGAGAAGAGGCGAGTGTGAAGCAGTTGCGGGCAGCAGTCAGTAGGGCAGTAAAAGCTAATAAAACCTTGATGTACAAACCATACTAATCAAAGAACAGGTCTCGCGTTCCTATCTCCCATTTTCCCAGCCTTCACACAGCAGTTGGTGGGAATAGTGCGGTTGCTTTTGTAGATAAACAAACCCCGAGTGAGCTATACCTGAGCATCTCTGTGGGCCCGCTGATGGGCAACAACCCTTCAAAATCCCTAAAATGAAGTCATGAACTTTCATGCATTTTCACACAGCCAGCTCTCCCTAGACTTGTGGTATAGAAAAGCTCAGGGCTGGCTTCGAAGCCCTGAGTCAGCACAGGGAAAGGAAAGCACGGAGGAAGAGAGGGAGGGAGAGGGAGATGGAGTGGTGGCTTCTTTCCAGGGCTGACTTCTGGCCTGTTAGACCATCCATGTTAACCTTAGGAATGTGAAGGGAGAACTGGAAGGAAGGAGTTGCTGCAGTGGCCCTGGACTAGACATGAGACTGAATTTCTGCCTGCCATAACCACCCCTGTCCAATTCTTTGGATGAAGGCACCCAGTCCTCCTTCCCCATGACAAAAATCCTTCTGTAACTGCAGCCTGCTGTGAGGTTAGCTCACAACTGGGGAAAAACGAGACTCCTTAGAGGTGGTAGGCATTACATAGGATTGTCCTGGTCATGACTAGGATTGAACCCATTTTGGGAAATTTAGCGCTGTTCCACCACTGGCAAAGGCAGAATAAGCCCTGAACATTATTTTTGGCAATGAAACAGTTTCTTAGTGGCTCAGCATCCAGAGCTGGGGTTAACCTAGCTTCCACTTAATTCAAACAGCAAACCCAGAAGGAAGCAGAAGAGCAGCTTTCCTGGCTGGAAGTGCCCAGCGGAGGCAGTTGTTTTTGTCCTGGCTGCTCAGACCGCAATAAGGTAATGTATGACCTGACAGCCTGGGCATTTACTGCCAGTGCCGCAAGATCACACGGGCTGTAAACAGGCTGCAAACATGCCAGTAAGAGCTCTTTTTGCTGGGGAAGAACAACCAGACCTTTTGTCAGGGTCTGTGTCTGTCCTCATGCTGTCACCGGAGACAACAGGAAGGATTTTGCTGGCGTCAGTGGCTTTCAGGAGGTGTAAAAGCAGCCTCCTTCTGCAAGGGCAGACACAGGCTCCCACAGCGATGGGTCAGACAACTGAATGTTGCATCTCTCAAACACCAGGAAGTAGCAGAGATATGTGGCCTGTGTGCCACTGTGACTGGAGAGAGGAGAAGGCAGCCCGCCTGCCTGCAAGGCAGGACAGCAGGAGGTGTGCTCAACTGGCTGAACATTGCCCTACATGTGTATGTCTCAGTTATCTCAAAGGTTTTATGACTCAGAAGTTTGTTTTTATGGGTTGCGAAAAGGGAAATTATTGCATTATTTCTTGTTTGTGTAACACAGCGTGTCTCCAGGAGCACAGATGCTCTTACAGCTCTTGATACCAACAGAGCAGAGATTAGTCTGGTCCAAACCATCACATTTTTACCAAGCATCAGGGGGTACCACTCCCCGCAGGGGCTGGCAGAAGCAAGTGGTTTGGTAACTGATGTTCACATCTCCCATCAGAAAGTACATGGAATTAGGGCAGCCATATATTTCCTCCAATTTGGCATTGAACTGGAGGCATAGAACAAGCGTAATTTCCACACCAGGCTGGAGATGTAATAGGAAAGCCATCTAACAGGTGAAAAATGAAATGGCCCCTGACACGGGCAGTTACTCCCCCCTGCCTGTCACAGCCTTCCCCACTGCTCCCTGAAGTCTCTGTGTAATATAAACTGTGCTCATTTTGCAAGCTCACTGCGGGCCAAACAGCTGTTAATTGCCCTCGACTGTGCCTCTGTCATCAACTGCAGGCGTT
The DNA here is from genome assembly GCA_013400975.1 of Atrichornis clamosus. Classification (NCBI taxonomy): domain Eukaryota; kingdom Metazoa; phylum Chordata; class Aves; order Passeriformes; family Menuridae; genus Atrichornis; species Atrichornis clamosus. Next base: position 69,774 of record WBMZ01010416.1, read on the forward strand.
TGGCTCCCACGTGGCGTATCTCCACACTGCTGCTGGAAGACAGCATCGACGTACTTGTGGCAATACCCAGACTGCTGTAGTCCAGGGTGGGCTGCAAAATATGATGCTGCAGAAGCACAGGCTTCACTGTGGGCTGCCAAAGATTTCTGGCAGTCTGGGTACCTCCACGTGCTTTCATGACCACGACCGCCTTGGTTGTGTCTGTGCACATCACGGCTGCACGTCCTGGCAGCAGGGTGCACGTGTCTGAGACAGCAGGCACTGGGAGGGGGACCATCTTTTTGATTCACTGTGATGGTGCAGGTTGCTAGCAGGCTCCTTGGAGTCTGGTGAGGAGGGAGCATGTCCATCCCTGCAATGGCCTGGCCTCACTGACTGGGAGCAGATGAAATGGGGTTCTGGCTGCAGGATGAGCCCTGCAGATGGAGGTGCAGGTGCCGTGGGGATGGAATGTGTGTATGCTGGATGGGCAGGCAGATGGGTAGCAAGCACAGGTTGCCAGAGCTTGGTAGTAGAATCCTTGTTCAATAAGTGCCTTGTTTGCTACATGTTCCTAAAGAACAGCCACTTCTTTGCTTTTGCTGTGCCTTCCCTTTGTGGTCCAGTGCCAGAGGCATGACTTGATGGTTCTGTGGTCCTGGATGAGCCCTCCTCTTTCTACAGCGGACCACTCTCAGATGCACCTCAACACCACCAGGGGTGTCTTTTCAGAGTCCTAAAATCATTAGAATGGGTTTCATTAGCAAAAGAGGATCTGCTTTGAAAGAGATTTCTTTTCTTTAACAGACGTTCCTCGTTGTGATTACCCTATCTTAACACTCCAGTCTTATTTTTGTAGTATTTAACTGAAACTCGAGTTTCCCCTGCTCTTGTTTCTCTCTCAGTATGCTATACTTCTTCCCATGAATATCAACCTGCATTAAGTGAATGCAGTCTTTTTTTTAATACTTGTTATCTTCAGTTTTTGCTATTCCTATTACTTTAGTCACTAGCTCACTGTACTACCTGCTCTATAAGCAAGGAGCTGGGGAATTTGTTAATTTTCAAAACAAAATATATCCTTAGGCCTGGACCTGTATGATGAGCAACATGATTTTGTGACTATGGTTTGATTAGACCTTGACATTTAAAATAAATGAATCTGCTTTAAGTGATGCTTACACATTTTATTCTGCCTCCTCCTCAGGCACCATGGTGGAGTTTGATTAAAAGAAAAGGATTTCAAAATCATGTTTCTGTACATGGTCACCCAAACTGAATTTGAAATGTTTAAATATGCCTGTCTGCTTTGCCTTCATGCTAATCAATCACAGAGGTGAACTGGCACATTTCCTGTTAGCTAACCAATTATGCAGCACAGCTTACAAGCTCCAAGTCAAATATTGGGCAAGATAGCTGACTGTCACATTTGAGAAATAGATTTAGGAGTTAATGTTCTGTCGCCAGATATGTTATGAGCAAAAAAGTGGCCTAACTATGTAGGTTCAGAATAATTATCTGAGTTTTCCTCATTCTAAACACAATGTAGTTAAACACATGCCATTATCTCCACTTTTCTAGATTCATAGATCTTAAGGTCAAGGGGTTAATTAAGATCATCTAAGTCGACCTGTGGCTTAATACAGGCTCAAAACTCTGTTCTGATTATTGCTGCATGGAGACTGTAATTTTTGCTTGAGCAAAAGCACATCTTTTAAAAAGACAGCTAATTATGGTTTGAAAACATCATGTGTTACAGAATCCGGTACATCCCTTTAAGCTGTTTGGATAATTACCCTGGTTGCTAACATTTTTGTCTTGTTTCTAGTCTTTCAGCTTTCAGCCATGGAATCTTATTATGCTTTTACATCACCAGATTACAGGTCCATCTGCCACCAGAAATCCCTTTCATAATGGTTTGTAAGTCAGGATCAAATCACCTTTAGTCTTCTCTTGAATAAGCTAAAAGCACAAAGCTTTGTTAGTCTTTTACTATAAAAACGGGTTGTCCCGTCTTGAATCATTCTTGCAGCTTCCACCTGAACCTTTTCTGGTTTTAGGTTTTATTAGGCAGGCACAAAATTTCCTTAGAATTGCCAAAACCCATAGCTGACAATTCCCTGCCTGGGGACTGCATCCAGCCTCACACAGCTCTGAATTAGTCATTAACTCAGAAACAAGGGTGCATTGGGCACAGAGCTGAAACTTGCCTCATTCTGGAGTGCGGTGATGGTGGCTTCAGTGTCTCTATTGCATTCACAGAAACTAAAATCCAAGTCAGCAAAACAGCAAACAGTAGAAAAAACTTAGTGGTTTGAAAACCCAGTTTCCTGATGAGGAAAACTTTTAAAAGCCAAATCATCCTGCAGAAAGAATTTGAAATGCAAGGCATCACGGTAGTTTTGTTTCCCTGCAGCACAAAATGAGTAAAAAAGTGGTAGAAAAGTGCAGAGAAGAAGTAGAAAAGTTCAGAGCAAGACAAGAAGAATGATCACAGATATAGTGGAAATACTTTCATTCAAGGAATGATTAAATAGACCAGACTTTGTCAGCTTGGAAAGAGTTGATTGAGGAGGGAGTGTAGCAGAATACAACTGAAAATGAGGCAGAAAAGGTGAATGGCAATGACTGAGTGCAGTGATGAGGGAGGCATCGAATGAAAAGACAGTGAACAAAAAAAGGCACTTCTTTATCCATCCTCTAAGAAAGTTGGATGTTTCCTGTCATGTGGGCTGTGTGGCTGCTAAAAGTCTATATATATTCCAGGAGCAACCAGGCAAAGGAAGGGAAGAAAGATCCAGTAAAGGCCCCCAGTGTCAGCCCAGACCGCCTGGGGGACCCGTAGGGCCTGGAGGGGTTGGAGGGGAGGTACAGGGAGGTGCTTCCTGTGTTTGTGCTGCTCAGTTGTCTGTACTCCAGACAAACGGGCCACTGCTGGAGGGTTGCTTTGGAGGGCCTTTGATTGCACTCTTTCCAGCTGTTCTCATGGTCTTAAAATGGGAAGTGTAATTGGGAATGTTATACAGTTGCTTACTGCATGCCCCAAAGCCACACAGCTGCCCCAGAGAAAAATTGTTGCATTGGTGAAAAGAACCAGACTGGCTTGAAATAGGCAAATGTAGCTGAATACAAATGCACACACACACACAGAGGGAAAAGAAATAGTAAAGAATATAAATTAGAAGGATGGAAAACCAGAAAAAGTCTTAATGAAGTGACAGAACACAAAGAAAATCCTAAGGCGAGAGGGTGAATGGCAGTAAAAAAAAGTTTTTAGTATGCCTCATAATACAAAAAAATCCTAACAATGATACTAGTCCGTAGAAACATGTTTTTAATGTAGAAATGTCAAATAGTTTCAATATATCTTGTTGTTCCAAGTGGTTTTTTGAAATGTCTGCATGAAGAATTCGCAGAGGGTGAAGATGAAATCTGTTCCCTTCCAACAGTAACTTGGCAATATGCGGAGCAAGAGCTAATAAGCCAGCTGTTTTTAACGGGTAGGTCTGGATGTAGCAAAAGCTTTAAAGAGCTGGATGAGGAGATGTGTGGGCTATTAAAGTTGGTAAATCATGGGAATGCTAGAAAGGCTTGCCTGGAGAAAAAGAAGATACAGATATTGGTAATTATAGACATATCAGCCTGATGTACACAGTGAGCTGGACCAAAATAGCATAATTTCATTAACAACAAGGCAAAACAAAGAACTGTATTTAACAGTAATCAGTTTAGGCTTAAGGCAAACAAATTCAATATCATCATGGTACCACATCTATTTCATTGGTGGCAGAGGTGTTTGGGGTAATGTATTCATATTTCTCTAAGGGATTTGTTATGGTAATCAATGTTTTAATTGAGAATTATTCCACATAACAACTCATATTAAAGCTATGGTAACCTACTGTGTCCAAAACCTGCTGTTAAGTATAGGGCTATCTGCAGTAAGAAACTGTTGGCTTTCTTGACCTGTGCTGTTTAACCCTTGACTGCAGGAATGACCTAAAGGCAAATCTACAAATATTATTGAAGGCTGGGGTGTGAGGATAATGAAGAAGACACACCACTGAGCCAATTACTTCTTAAGGTGTGAGCCTGCAAATACCATGTGCTTTAGTACAGCCAAAAGCAAAGTGGTTCTTGTAGGGAGAAGATGAGTAGGCTGCACTTGCAGGAAGGGAAATGCTGCCTTGGGTAACAGCAACCCCAGAATGGACTTGACAAAGCTACACAAAGAACAGAAATATTATTCTGGAGGTCTCCTTACCCTACAGGCTTAATAAGATCCAACAGTTTGGAGCTGAAGATACAAAGCTCCATTTTGAGTTAAGATTCAATCTTTTTAATACCAGGAATTCCTAGCCATCTAACTGCTTCCTAAGGTTTCCAGTAGACTCCTTGTCACCATAAAAGCATATAAAACTCTTTTATACAGGAGGTCATTCCAGAAAAGCAATTTCCACTTTAATCGGTAAATGGACTTCTAAAAATTTCCTTGTGCTTACTACTCTTTTTGTGCTCTTTTGCAGACCTTCTAGAATCAGCCCATGGACACCTCAGGAGACCAAACTGACCCTTTGACCCCTTCTGCACACCAACACATTTACACAGGAGTCTCTCAAATGGGCACAGTTTCACTGGATTTATACAAATGATTTCTCCACCTCCTTGGTATTTCCTCGTGTCCCCTGCATAACCAAACTGTTGCATGGGATGCTCAGCCACGTGCTCAGGCTGATCACCCTCATCCTTTTCAGTGTCCTGCAGTCCAGCTTTTATGTGTCACTGTGTTCTTTCTTCCTACAGACATGATTTGGCTCCTACATTATGAACTGCCTGGATTGGTATGTATAAATGAGTTGCCTCCCTCACTACCTCATATTCCCTTATTTTTAGACTCAGCTAAAATATTATCATTGATGATTTTAATAATTTATTTCAGATAACAGTATTAAATTCAGCTAGATTGCAAACTGAGAGTAAGCAGAGATCTTTTTTGCCTAGCCTAATTCCTCACTGTCTACAAAGACTCTTTGATGGGAAATGGATTCAGATTTGACCAAGCAAGTTATGTTACAATTAGGACTGCAATTTTGTACTGCTTGGACTGCTAGACAACACTTCTGTCTCAGTTATTTCTATAACAGCAATAAGGGACAAAGGCAGGATTCAATCAAGTCAAGGAATGAAAGGCAGAAGAAACGTTCTTCAGTGGTGCAGGATCGTTTCTTTCTGCAGAAGCACACAAAGTGCCTGTTTGTTGTGTGTGCAATTGCCAAGCTGAGAAGTTATAGACAATATTGATTTGGGCTCCCAGCTCTTTGGAAGCAGGCACTGGGTGCAAGCCAAGAAGGCTGAAGCCTAAATGCGAAGTCGTTCGGGCTCAATGAGCCATTCTTTGAGAGAGGAGACCCTTCTTTTCAGTGTTTGCACCTGTGCGTGTTGTGTGTGTGTGCATACGGAGCTAACAGGAGGTAGCGTTGTCCAGAGACCACAGCAGGGAAACCAAGGGAAGGATACTCCCCACTAGTTCCTGCTTCCAAACTCTCTTGCTGGGTTGGCAGGCAGTCCGTGTGAACTCTTCCCTAGCCTAAATTTAAGCGCTGTGAAATAGGGAGAACAAGATGTGTAACATGTTGAAGGTGGTTGGAGGGGTCTAAATGAAAGCCAGAAAGTAAAGAAGTACTAAGTTTCATTTTATGAAATTTCCTAAAACCTTTTCCTGAATTTTGATGGATATTAGCTTCTCATATCGCTTCATGACTGTGTAAACCACAAACTGAGACATTTCACTAGCCATGAGACAACTTAATCCAAATTGATTTGATTTTTGTTTTTTCAGGTAAGCCTTACAAAATTCCGCAATAATTGCTTGACAGTGACTTCACACAGGTAAGAAGAAATTCAACTTTGCCAGCCCTTCTGGACAGTGTTTGGACTAGGTGTGGAAGTCTCCATAACTACAGTTTTCTGCCATTTGAAAAGTTTCTGTCATGTTCTTTTTCTGATGAGGGGAGTTTGATGACATTTGTCTATCTCAAAACTGGTTGGAAAATGTGAATTTGAATTCCCTTTTCTTCTTTTATAAACAATACAATTTATATAAAAACATTTACATGGCTTATGACTCTATCTGGTTTTTATGGCCTGTAAATGTGGAAAACGTGTGCCAAAGGGCAAAAGCATTCCCGGAAACCGATATAATACAAACAGCCTTGCACAGCCAGCTTGCAAGAAAAATGTGTGATGGTTGACAAATTCTTTGCTCCCCGCAGTACTCTGGGTTCTTGGCTAACCTCAAACATGCATCAGTTAAAGTCTATGTGGATGGCAGGATTTTGCTCACATTGGCAGTGTCTGACCTCTCCATTTCTGCTGTATATCTGTGTCACCTCCTGATTGCTCTCTCTGTAAAATAATCCTCCTTAAATTATTTAGATACATATTCTGCCTTCCCCTTGGCTGCTGTTCTATTCTGGTGAGTGAAATTACCTCAATTAGAAATTCTTGCTAAAACATACAACATCACTGAGAGGGTTGCAGTTTATCTTGTCCCTTCTTGCTTTTCTTAAAGCCCCATTTTGTATGTGTTTGCTTGTCTGCAACTCATTAGCTCCTGTCATTACTTTCCCTTAAAACAAAACTAACTAGAAGATAATTATTCAGTTTGCAAAACGGAATTAAAAAATACCATAATTAAGGTTACAGTTTTCCTTTTTATATCCTTGAGGGGATACTATGTTCCCTAATTATATAATCATACAAAACCAGGCCCCATACACACATATGTGTATGTTTTATATCAGCGGGGGGTTTTTTATTATTTCATTAGAAATGCATCCAATTTATGGCAGCAAAAGCAAGATTGGAATTATGGCTGTTAATTTGTAACTCAGAGACTTTATTGTTGCTCATGTTACTATAGTAATTAAGACATACATTATTGAATGTCTCTTAACCACTCTGTTTTAGTATCATTTCCAAATACGTTTTGCACATTATTCTCATGACAAAATCAGTAATTACATGGCTCCAAAAGTAGTTGTTTTCTGACAGAGAGAGGACTTCATCTTTATCAATTCTTGCAAAGGAAATTGTATTTCACCCCAGCATCCACTTACCTGCAAATAATTATTTCTTAGAAATTACCTGGAACTTGCTCTGAAATTTAGTTCTGTAGCCCACCAAAAATTTAATCACATTTTTAGTTTTTAATTCACCCCTCTTAAACTTCTGGTGCTTCCTCATTCATTCTTCATTACCCATGAGAAAATCAGGACTGATAACACTGAACTCTGACTTCTGCACGACCCAGGGCTCTCCTTGAGGTCAGGCTTTCCAAGGTCACCCCTGGCTATCACATCCATGTGATCTGAAGTTTTCTGAAAATACACTTCAATTTTTTACCTTGTCTTTCCAAAAGAAAGATACTTTGTGGAGAAAACCCACATCTATCTGACATGATTTGCCTTTCAAAAAACTCTCCTGACTCATGATTAATAAATAATTCTCTCAGAATGTACAGTTTATGGTCCAGCTGTTTGATCCCTAATCTCCAATATTAACTGTGGATTAACTCATACTTGCCTGGCAGTTTGTGTCTGTATCCTACAAGAGAGGCTCTTTTGCATTCTTTCATTGATCTCAGTACTCTCTGGTTTGAACTCAGCATCCACACATGTCCTCCACAGGTTTGTTGTAAATATATTTTCTTAACTAATTCAGAGGCAAGGAAAACATTTGGTTTGTCAGTTTTTTTCCCCCAAGAGCTCTATTTATTGACCAATTATTTTTCTGCATTTTCATTCTCCACTATGTTGATGACATTTCCTTTCTTTAATGTTGACACTTCCTTTCTATAAATATTTATACACTTCTTTCTTGGTTGTGTTTTTCCCCCTTTTGCTTGTCATGTCCTAATGTTACTCATGTTTCTTCCTATACACTCTGAAGATTGCTGTGCTGTTACTTTGTTCTGTACCCACAGTTAGACCATCGTTTCTTTACTGGAATTCTGGAATTATGGCCAAATTCCACCCTGATAGTATTTGTTGGATTTGGCACATGAAAACCAAACAAGCCACATCCGGCAATGGATTCATATGCAGATAGATTGCAAAATCAATCTTATATTTACTTCAAATATTTACTGACGTCAAAAGACACCTTTCCTCTTCCCCTTGCCTTTTCCACCTCCTTCTCCCCGTACATTTTTTTGTACCATACGTCGCCATCTGCTGCGTCCTGGACAGTGCCATGGAGCAGCGTCACCCAACATCTGATACCAGTCACCTTCTCTCTCCTAACACCCAAAACCTCCAGCACTCATGTTGAAGGTTGCTGGATGAGCATGAAGGGCTAGTGTATTCCCCTTCAGCCACTGGGCAGGAACAGCAAAAGAGAGGACTGGGCACAGAGGTATATGGCTCTGCTAAGGTCAAATAACACATTTTCTGCTTCTGGAAGATGTTTAGGCTACAATTTTTTTTGCTGCCTAATCTGGCATCTCAGTGAAAATCTTGCAGATGTATAATTTAATGGGAAAAGAGGTTTGATGAGGAAAAGTGGTAGAGGTAAAATCCAGGAAAATGAAAAGTATTTGAGGAAAAAGAGAAGAGCTCCACTTCAAACTCAGTCTAATGAACATGACCTTGCTTTATTTTGTAAAACAGTATCTCTGTTTTGTCATCTCTTCTAGAAATAAGCAGGAAGAGTGCTGACAGGAGAAGAGATTTATCATGGCAAAGTATAGTGTGTGGTCAAAGTTAGGGTAGGCTTTCTCACTAACACAACCTTAGGAATGCCTTTGAGATGATATGAACCCAGTTGTCTGCAGTCTGCTGAATATAATTATTGGAGAGATACCTGGTGGCTTCTTTAGCCTGTATATATCATCATTTTTTATGCAAGTAAGTGTAGAGATACCAGACCTGATGACTGTTTACACCAGTACCCCGTGTTTTGCTCTCCCAGCTGCCAGTCACGATGGCTTGTAAATCTTCTCACTGGCAGCAGCACTATCAGTCAGTTTTGACCACCTGTGTGAAAGCAGAGGAGACAAACTAAACCAGGCTAGTTCCTCCTACTTACACTTTAGGTTTATTTATCATTTTATCACTTTGGTTAGCAGTAGTGCTTTGAGACTCTCCCTATGGACTGGAGCCCCACTGTGCTTCATGCTGTGCAAGGGCAAAATGAAAAGGGAGTCCTTGCCTTGAACATTTTATTTTTTCAAGATAAAAACCCACCCAGACAGCAGAATGAGATAAAGGAACAACAGTCATCAGAGCAATAGTGACACTTCAGGGTTATAGGCAAAGGATGTGGGTCTCTGCAGCATTAGCCCTACGGAAGGATAATGACTGCTTTAGTCAAGCCAAAGCCAGGGAAATGGATGTTACACCGACAGAGGTGTGAGATGATGAGCAACAGGGGACATTCTCACTGGGTAGTTGCATCATATTATGTAAAATAAATGATTCAGAAAGAAAAGACGGTGAAACTAAGGGCAGAGCCTTGCAGCCCCAAAACATGAAGGAAGGACAGAAAAGACCTCCCAGCTGAAGGGATAGGAAAGAAATGCAGCAGTTGCCCGTGTTGAGAGTGACGGACAGGCTAAGATAAGGGAAAAGGGGGAATGTGAAGTCTTGCAGTCTGATTTAGAACAGGTCATGAAGAACTTGCCTGTAAATCCCTTGCCGACTCGTGTCCCTAAAAATATCTGAGCAGCGAAAATATATAATTTTCATGTCCTCAATTCCTGTGCGTAAAGCAGAAAAGGCTATTCACATACAGGTAGAATCAGCAGATTTCAGAGAAAGCAGCCTTCCTGGCTGAGAGCTGTGACTGTTCAGGAAAGAGGAAAAGGAGGGATTAGAAGCAGCTCAACACCATCTCAGTTGCCCAGTGCAGGAAGAAGGGAGCTGTGGGGAGCTCTTGTGGAAGCCAAGAGCAGCGGCAGTAGATGAAAAAAGAAGCAGTGAGGAATCCAGGCATGATGCTGAGGTCACCAAAAGCACATGGAAGAGGAAACTTGAGGAAAACAATTGAGATGCCAATAATATTATTGGCAAGGGACCTCAGGAGATCTTCCAAGAGATCAAGAACTTCAGGACAAGAAGGGAGAGGAAATGGCAAAATGAATAAAGATCAAAATCATACCAACACATTCCTATGTGTGTGTGGACAGCAGCCCCTAGTTCCTGTGCTGTGTCCAACAATACTCCTTCACTGTCTTCTCCAAAGAGGCTGACCAGAGCAAAGGGTGAACAAGGATGTTGGACAGAAGCTGTGGGGCTGGTGTCCAGAAAAAGGATTGGTTCTGCTGTGATTTTCTCCCTCTGCATCTCACCCACCTCTGCCCCAAAGTGCACACCTGAAACAGACCATTTTCTAACCATTGTGCTTTTTTAACCTCAACCTCATCCACATTTTCTGCTGATGTCTAGTGACACAAATCTGTTTATGTTTATATCCACTTTGGTTTGTTTCTCTGTTTCTTCATGTTTGGATTTACACCACTGCTTTGTGGTGTGTGAGATGGGGAGAGCCTTTACATAATATATGGCAGGTGATGTTTATTAAAAAAAGAGGGAGAAAGCAGAGAAGTGAATGATTTGGTACAGCAACTCAATAAGCTAAAACATATTTTACAAAAAAAACCATCAGCAGTCGTGTAGTATAATATCACACACTGAGCAAAATTCATGGCTGTGCATAAGTTAGTGCAGTGCCTTGGCAGATAAAAAGATTAATGAAATCTTCCCTTTCTGCTCACAGAAAAAACAGTTCTCGCAGAATCCCTTAAATCTCTCGTCATTGCCAAGTTCCCGTTTTCCTTTTCCATGAACTCATAAGCCAGGGATGAAAAGGCATAGAGAAATTTTGCCAACCTCCAGCTTCATATTTTCTGGCATAAACATTTAATTATCTCTGCAGGCATGTGGCAGGCAAGTCTGTTTCCGTACATTTTCTAAACACAGAGGATGAAATTTTGTGTGGTGACTAGAAGGTGGTACCTGATGTGGGATGAAGAGATTAATTGGCTTTAAAATGATTGTCTGTGTATCAGCAAAAGTGTGTAGGGCACTTTACATATGAAATAAGACAATCTAACTCACAGTGAAAACTAAACCTCTCAATCTCCAGCTGTGCATTGATTTACATAGGCACCCAACTGAACCTGCCCATGCTGCTGCAGGGAACTTGGAAACCACCGAGCTTGATCCAGTAAGCCCCATATGGATGTTTAGAGACAATTGAGATGCCCTTGGATAACGTGCCATGGCTGCAACTGGTGGCCTGGAGTGGACGAGGGTCCCCAGGCACCGCTCCACCCAACTATGTCTTAGGAACCCAAGGACCCCTGTAGCAGCACCGGAAAAAACCTGGTCCCCAGGTGGCTTTGGGAGCCTCTCTGGGTGGTGTTGAGCTCCTGGTGAGGTCAGACGTTTGAGATGCCCAGGTATTTGAGGTACCTGGGCCAGGTGACAGCTGAGGCAGCCAGTGGATACTGAGCTGGACAATAGGATCAGAATTTTCCTTGACTCTTCTTTCTCTTCCAGGACTTTGTTAACACAGGGAGCAATGATGGAGAGGACTGAAAAGTGAACTTAACACTCCTTGTTTCATCTCAGGCGGAACTCAGCTGCAGCCTGGACAGCTATTCTGTCTGCATTCTTGCTGGTTATATTTTTCGAAGATGCTCATTATTTTAAGTGCAGAGTTGTTCAAACCCTGTCCTTCTTCACAGCTGCCCTTTCAACAGCTCAGTGGGTTGACAATTGTTTTTCCTTTACTTTTTACCCTATGTGAGAATAAAAATTGGAATATCAAAAAGTTCATTTCCATATTTGCAAGACAGATGTATGCTGACAGAAGGAGTAGCTAGACACATTATCCAGTCCTCCTTGTGGACTTTCTACCCCTCTTTCCAGACCCAGCTCATGTCCTCTGATCTATCATGTCTTTCACTTTTTGAAAAGGTGCCTCTTGTGAGGTTTGGTGTGTTTACCCAGATGATCTGGCTGATCAATGAGTCTGTTGCTAGCACAAAGCAACATATATAGTTATTGTGAGTGTCACACAGAGAAAAATAAGTGTACTGTGGCAAACAAAACCCAAAAAGGGATTTTTTGAGGGGTGGGGTTTTTTTGTTTGTTTAGTTTTTTGGGGTTTTTTTGTTTTGGGTTTTGGTTTTTGGGTTTTGGTTAAAAAAAAAAATCATTCTTCTTTATTTGAATGCCCCTACACTGCTAGTCTTGGGGTTTTTTTTTCCTAATTTTCTTTCTCCCTTTGGAGGAGGACATGTGAAAGAAAAGACGTAAAAATGTAAAATGATGGATTTTTCCCTCATGGAAAAAACTAGAGCCGAATATTTTTAACCAATTCCCCTAACTCACATGGCTCTTTGCATCAGTGAAGAGTGTAAAAACACTTAACAGGCTCTTGCCTAGAAAAATACAGAGCAGCAAGCCCAAACTTTCCAACTTGGTGGGTCATGATGTCATTGTGGTGTCAGGGTGGGCTGGATGCCACGCTCATTTCTCTTCTCTCTGACTGGACTTTCTGCCCATGCACCACAAGGTCTATTGCTGTAAATCACAACCCCTCATCCGTGTATCAGGCAGCACAAGTCATTGGCGGTGCCTGCTGCTTGGGGATAGTGAGCAGTCCCCAACCCCGGCGATCTGGAAGAGCAGATTATACAAACACCTGTCAGGAGGGCCGTGGGTTTAGCATATGATGAGGTTTGATGGCTCACAGGGTCCCATCACTCATGTAGTTGTGCATGCTCCCCACGATGTCCTTGCCGTTCCTGGGGAGCTCCCTGGAGGTGGCCATCATCAGGGTAATACTGCTGCCTGATCCCCACCACCCTCTTTCTGAGAAATGCCTTCAGAGCAGGCAGACTGAAGTGCACTGTCTGCTGTAGCTGCCCTGATGGCTGCTCGGACAACTCCTCCTTGGTCATTCCCAAGAGCTAAGGTACCAGGAGCAGGCTGTGGACCTGGTGAATAGCCCTGGTGGTCTGTATTTGGTCTGGGTATGAGCTGAGTTTGATATTCCAGATGTGGATGCCTCAGGACCTGTCCAGGTGACACACTGAGGTGCAAGTAAAAGCAATGAAGAATAATATGAGACGAAAAGCCCCAAAACAATGAGACATTTGGAGGGCAACAGGCTTTGCTGGTGGACCTTAAGGTTTTCATGCCATCACCCTAAGGAGCTGAATAGGTAGTGAGGAAGCTGCTCAAGAGGCAGGAGGAGACTAGACAGATGGCACCACATTGGAGTGGGAAGCAGCATCCCAGTGTGCTTCTGGTAAAGCAGCAAGGCATTGAGGAGGAATGGGACAGAGGTACAGGGAAAGGCAGAGCCAATGGGAGCCCCAAGGAGCTTTGGAATGTGATATAGGAGAGAAAGAAAGGTGATACACAAGGACCTGGCCTAGAGAGGACAAGGAAAGATTGAAAAGCCAGGACAGGAGGTTATGCATTATACTGGTTTATATGTGTGATGGCTCAGGGGAGGATTATGGTTACTCTGTGAAATGAGGGTGAAGTGACACTAATGGCCCAGCAAGTGTGTGGCCCAGTATGCAATTGCAAGCTGTGTCTGGTTTTTAATCACTCTGAGAAACATCTGTCTAGGATTAGTATATTCATGACCAGAGCAGCTCCATTAGTTGCGCCGTCGGGGCGGGCGAGACATGGGGATGGCAGTGGCTGGAATGCAGGGAGAGTGAGGGATAGAGACTGAAACAAGTAGCTTGAAGTGGGGTCCTCGCTCAAAACCTCCAAGTAGTTCTTCGCTTCTCTTCATGGACCACAGGGGAAGGTCAGAGAGACTCACCTCCTGCCTCCAGCATCACAGCATCCTCTGCCAGCAACACAGTCCCAGGCAGCGGGGGGGGCAGGCAGGTGGGGTGCCCCACATCACCCTTTGCCATCCCACCTGCCTCGGTCATTGATGCCCTTGCCTCATCACCACAAGCCACTGAAAGTCTTGGTCCCCTCACAGTTTTATACAACCACATGGTTTGCAGAGAAAGGGCAGCACAAGTGTCATCAGCAGGTCTGTTGACCTCAGCTTGGTCCAAGCAGTACTCGAGCTTGTGGGGTGCTTGGTGAGTGCACACTATGATAGCTGGTAAATGGTTTCTGTGTGCTATTCATGTTTGTGTTGTTCTTCCGACAGGTGATACCTTTTTTCCATTGAAATGGTATCCTCTTGTTGGCAGGCTTTGGGTCAGCAAGGAGAAGACCTGGCCTGTTCCAGTTAATTCTGTAATTGCCATCTAACTGCTGACAGAGAGCTTATGGGAAGCTTCTTAAGCAGCCTAATGATTTTACATTGTGTACACCTAGAGAAGCATTCAGCCTCTCCAGCTCTTTTGGTGCATTAACATGTCATGTAATGAAACTATTCAACTGAGATTAGAGGGGCAGACAGTGGGGAATTGGCTAGTCACAACTGTGTCTTCCTGACACTTGTATTGCCAGGGTCACAGAAACAGAGGGAGTGGAGCATGAAATGAGTACATTGCTGAGAGTTTATTAACAAACCAAATTGATATTAAGCTATCTAACAGGGAGAGTACGATTTTTCTCTAAAAGCCAGCTGTTACAACGTCATCCTCATATTCCTATAAAGCACTTTCCCCCCAAGATCTTGAAACATGTCTTTGTCTGAGCTCAATATATTTCAGTGTAAAGAGATGGCAATTTCTATTCCATGACAGAAGCTCCCCCATGCCTTGTTATTAATTGTTTTAAAATGTGGAAGATAAGTAAGCAAAAATTGCAATTGTTCTTCCCCTAATCTTTCAGCCAAAGGAGGAAGTATTTGTACAGATATCACTCAGAGTACTTGAGAAAATATTTGTTTGTGGCTTTAAGTAAATTTACAGCAGAGCCCTCCCACAGGTTATTTCATAGTTCCCTGCTTAGGGAACTCAGCCTGGTAGAGGAGGAGAGCCTTCTGCAAACCTCCCAACTGCTGGGTGGCTTATGCTCCTGGGAGTAGCTCCCAGAAGATTCAAGGGACTGCTTTTGTAAGCACTACTAAAATTACACACAGGTTTCAGAATTTACCATGGAAAGCCTGGTAGAGAAAACTCATCAGAGAGCAGAGTGGTTTCTCAGTGATCCAAATTGTATTTCTTTTGTCCTGTCATTCCTCCATTTTCTTCCTTCCCTCCTGCCTGCCCATCCTCCCTGGCTTGCTTTCTCCTTCCTCTCTTCTCTCCCTCTTCTCCAACACAGATAATTGAAAAACTGTCATTCTGTAATTCCTTTGTCCCAGCAGAAGGCACTGAATAGTGATTCCAAAATAGCCCAGCTTTTTTTTAATCCATAATTCATCATACCAAATTGTTGCTCCTCACTGCAACCCTGAACAAAATGTCAGATGCAGCATAAAGAAAGCAAGCAAATGAAAAAGGAACAAAAGGAAATGCAGCAAACCCCAAGGGTATCTGCAAAAGGAAATCATTTAATCCAAAAAGGCTCCTCAGCTCTCATACAGGAAATCTGACTTGTGCCATGTGTGTCACCATGTGTTAGGGGAACACAGGACTGGTCTTATCTTGAGATGTGCTATAGAGTGACTTATTGGGTGGAATAAAATGGAGACAGAGAAAGACACTAGAATAAACTTTCACTACCACCTGTACCTTCACAAGTAGAACTGCAATGAGTAGCCAGGCCTGGCTCTGTCAGGGTTTTCTCCACCCCATGGCAGACTCCCACCCAACTGTGGTTTGTTCCAGCTGACACAAAGAGCTGTTACTGACTGAGCAGGATGGCTCTGCCCCGATCCCTGTGAAATATTGTAGCAGCCATGGAAAAACTGTGAGACCAGGACAGTAAAGTGGGATGGGATCTGATGGAGGTGGTGGTAGTGCCTGCAGGTGCCTGAGACCCGTACCCAGTGCAAAACTCAGCAAGCTTCTGAACATGCAGGGTGTCTTGCAGTGATACACATGCCAACCTAATGCTACATTAATATGGGATTTCTTGAAAATGCCTTCAACTGAAAGGAATCCAGAGAGAGATTTTTGTGGCTTTCCAACCTGTAGTTTCTCTTCATCTCTGGCCATCGGCTTTCCTCTCTACCCTGCAAAGTGCCACCAGCTTCAGGACTAGGAGCAGACAGTTTGGACAAGGTTGTGAGAGTAGACAGGCAGAAAGCCAGTCAGGCAAAGGATCCTGCAGGCTGAAATAATTGAATTAATATGAACAAGTCTTCCTGCTTCCCTTGAAGTCAACAGGGGATCTTACTATGATCTTCAGAGGAAACAGGATCAGGCTCACTTTTGGGATGAGCATATCAAAACTGGGGACAAATGCTTGTACATGTGATTGTGCCATGGTTGAATCTAGTTTGTTTTCCTGTTGTTTACCCAGGTTTACCCATGCAAGGATGTTGGAGAAACCAGATTTAAAAAGATTTTAAGCTCTCCCTGACAAGCGAAATGGAATGGAGAAAGCCATGGGGTTAGTAAATGCAAATATTAGCCACTCATCCCACTTATCCCCTCAGGTCTGTGGTATTCATTTTAGAATTGTCCTTTATATGCACTGGTTTAAGTTAGTCTTGATACTTCATATAACGCCAGTGAAAAATAATTATGATAAACATATTCAAAGCCTTTTAAAAACTTGCTCTGCTGTGACAAAGAGACGTTAAGTCCTTGATCCAGCAAGGTATTGTAATATATGCCTTTACTTTAAGCATGTGAGTGGTCCCATTGATTTATACTCAAGAATTCTGCTGAAGAGGGGTCTTTGGCTTGTGCCTCAGCAGTGCAGCTACACACGTGCTTCGCTCTTGGCGTGTGTAGTCCTGTGACTTTCATGAGGAAACTCACGTGCTTGGCTGGCTCAGGGCTGAGGGAGAGTCTTCAGGAGGTGAAAGGCATTATGGCATGGCCAGGCTTGGAGCAAAAAATGTCCCAGATCTGTGTCTCTGTCTCGGTCATCACCTCTCTCTCAACTATTTTACTCTGTTCAACTGCTTGTAGCTTTGGGATAAACCGCAGCAGTGAGAGAGTTTATCGGGAAAAAAACCAAACTTCTACTCAACATTTGGCCTTTGCAGTTCTGTCCTTTGCCAGACATGGAAAAGAAAAGATGTAGCCAAAAAGTTTAGAGTGTGGAAGAAAAACTTACTATAAGTTTGGTTTTAATCAGGGAGAGGAGTTTTGGAAAGCAGAGAGGAAACAACAATTTGGGTCTAATTCTGCTCCTTCTGACAAAATACCACCCCTCATCCCTCCACATGAGATCATTATTGTGGCTTTTTTCCAAGATGATAGCAGAAGTGCCTGGCTTGTATGCCTTACTCACATGCTCGGATAAACCCATTGCCAGTTTTGGGGCTAAAAGGGATTTCTCTCCCAGGTCGGCTGCAGTGACTTGGTTTCCCCCTTCTCTGCAGAGAGAGGCACAGTTTGGTCCTCCAGATCACTTCAGATGGTATGTCAGACCTCCTTCCAGGGCTTTCTGTGGGAATAACCTTCTCTGGGAATAACGTTTGGTCTTTTACTACAAGACCTGAACTTATAATGGTACACTGAAAAGTATTGTAGGGTGAAGTGGATAATTCCTCTGCCCCAGATCCCACACCGCCATTGCCTACAATGCTGGAGCTTGGCCTCAGCAGTTCCAAGATGTTCCCTTCCCACTCCATGCCCTCTAAAATCCAGCTAGTGTGT
Organism: Atrichornis clamosus; assembly: GCA_013400975.1. NCBI lineage: Eukaryota > Metazoa > Chordata > Aves > Passeriformes > Menuridae > Atrichornis > Atrichornis clamosus. The sequence continues at coordinate 87,469 of WBMZ01010416.1, forward strand.
GCATTGTGGGGAGGGAGACCTACTGCAAGCAGTAGCTGCTGGTGTTTTGGCAAGTAAATATTATCGCAGTAAGGGAGTAAGGTGGATACACACACAGGGCGTGTTTTGTCAGTTCATTTCGACAGCTGGGATATCTTCTGTCTCGCTGTCAATGCACAACCTCCCTGATACTTTCAAAGCAGAACAAAGCCTCTGTGCCAGGCATGCCACTAAAGCTTTGGTGGGAGCTGAGCAGCTCAGGCAGCTTGAGCAAACCACACGGAGAAGTATCTGAGCATACTGGGATGTAGGAATGCTGGGGAAAGTATGATGGAGTTGTCTGGGATTCCAGCTTCTTGGGCCCGGCCCAAGGCTTTACACTTTGTTTATACAATAGTAATCCCAAGCAATTCACGTGATAGATCCCTGGTGATACATTTCAGGGGGGTTACACTGATTTACACTGCTTGAGGCCTTGGCCTATATTTTCCAAAGAATTTTCCAAAATTTGCTAATGAAAAATACCAGAGTGGTCTGATCAGTGCATGGTTAGGTTACCTCAGTGAGCGGGCTGGAGAATGCAGGGAGCCCCTCTCCTCAGACTGCCCCAGGAAAGCCCTGGGTGCAATCTTTTCCAGCCTGCTGAGGGGTGCAGGATGAGGTCTGTAGGCACTGGGACACCAGGAATTTATCTGCTGGCTCTCACATTCTATGGAAGGTTGTCTGTAATGCACTTAGCTCCCGCTTTCAAAAGCTGTGGGGCACCCCTTCATGACAGGCTTAAAATTTAAAAGTTTCAACACTGATTAACTCTTTCAGCCCGAAAGAGCAGCCCAGAAATATCCTTCTCCCATTGCCTAAATTCAGCTCTGGGAGTTTCAGAAATGAGCTGACAGTGCAATAGAGCCTGCAAGAACCCATGCCCCAAGTCAGATGAAACAACTGTTGGATTTAGACATTCTTCATGTTCCTGCTGCTGTACTGCTCAGAAACAAGCACTGCTTTTGCCACTACCTGCTGAGGGGAGTCATTTGGCAGGAAATATGAAAAAGAGGTCAGGAGATGCTCTCTGCACTGCTGGAGCCCCAGAACCACCTCTTCATATGAGCAGCCCCGGCAGGTCAGCCACAGGATCCAACTTGCCCTGGCTCCTGTTTCCAGCAGTGGCACCAGTTGGATGTCATGTTTGTCACCCTCATCACTTTCTGTTCCTTTGTCCAGAGCTTTCCTGTGAGGCACTGTGTTCCTTTGAGTAAGGAACAGCACAAACATAGGTAACATCTGAAGACTGCTCTCCAGGTAGGAGGAATTTGCTTGTGCTGAGTTTATGGATCAATGGAGAAAGGGTGTAGGAGGAGAAAAGGGATGATGAGAGCTAAGTGTGCAATCTAAACTAGAATGTTTGTCAGGATTTTGAAGTCTGTATAAACCATATTATTAATATTTAAACAAGGCTTGCTTTTTAACTTTTTTTCTTTCCTTTTTCCCCCCCTCTCTCCTGCCTTCCTGTTACAGGATTGCAAAACTCATTTCCAAATAGGCTTATTTTTTTGCTGTTACTAATAGCAGCAGAAGTGATTTATATGCACCTTGGGAGAAAACGTGCATCAGAAAAGAAAAAACATCCACCCTTTCTTCCACCTACATCTAAATTTACTCTCTTTTCTTCACCCTTCCCTCAGGGCTCAAACACACTATGGACTTAGCGTGGTTTCTGGAGCTGCAATGGTAACTTGATAGTGTGTCCACGTCCAAAAACAGCCCAGCTTTGCATTGTTCAAAGCAAAAGTTCCCCCTTTTTGTTTCAGGAGCCGGGAAAGCCTGAGATGTTGAGTTAGGAATATTGTTTGCCTACAAGCAGTGAGGTTTCCTCTGAACTTCACTGCTCTGGTTAGAATTTGTGTTGCAGATTTTCACCTGGAATTCATTTTAATGATTCCATCATGGAAGCTCTGCCAAAGCAAATCTTTAATGGGAACATTGTCTTCACTTTAACGGGAGCAATGAGAGGGCAATATCAATGCCTGTGAATATTTAAGCTTGTTTAGGCTATTTTGGTATTGGAAATCTGAAGGTCTTCCTGAGGGGCCACAGCCCAGCATCAGGCAGAAGCGTGGTGGCAGTGCTGGGGGTAGCACCTGTCCCTGTGATAGAGCTGGAAAGGGAGGCACAGAACGTGGCCAAATGAGCCCTGCAGTCGGTAGTCTTGCCTGAATTCTTTTCTGTGCAAGCAGTTCTCAAACCAGTAGAAAAGAGCTCACCACTAGCACTGTGTTTACACTGTGGGAGAAGGGAGAGACTTAACTGAAAAGAGTTTTTGAAGGTGACACACGTGGCTGTGGACGGGCTTTGTCAGGTTGGAACACATGAAGTTGACAGCAAATACTGTACCTGACTTTGGTGGGAGGATTTTCTCTTTGAGGTTGGCAAAGGTATGTTAATGAGTACCATTAGAAATGGATAACAACACACTTCCATGTAGGGTTGCCTGACTCTCTTGCTGTGCTTTCAAGCTGAACATATGTTTTCAATTATTAACATCATTAATGGGAACGAGATGACTTGAATCCCAATGAGCTCTATCTTGCCATCATGTGCAAAATTCTCAGTATGGGTATGTTTATGCAGTGTGGAAGTGCATGATTTCCGTCACCAGGAGGCATCTTAGGAGGTCCAGGTGTCTAACCCTTAACAAATTTAGAGATCCACAATTAGAGCCACTTGCTGTATTCAAGTCCCTGGACTCCTGCCCCTGCATCTCCAGGAGTATGGAATACGGAAAGTGCTGCGCAGGAGCCAATTCATACTGTGCTGCCCCACCTTGGTCTGTGTTTTGGTCCCAAGTCTGAGAAGGTTTGGGAAACATGAAACCACCTTCTCCCCATTATCATCTGGAACAACCTCCAGGATGCATAAATCTCTGATTCAGCTGAGATTCTCACACTGCTTCGTGTGGGCTCTAAACCTCCCTTTCCATTCTTGGTGGGCAAATTTTGCTAAGGTGTGCATCGTTTTCATCCTGCTCTATGTTTTTGGGAAGGGAGTAAGATTGAGGATCTAGAACAAGAAAAACAGACACTGGAAATTCTTATAATATTCAATTTCTCTCCAGCTGGTAGACCCAGAGATCATCATTATACTTGGACCATTTTTCCTGCCATCAGTTAAGTCCTGGTCTAATTCCTTCTGACATAAGTATGTATCACTCACCCAAAATCTGAAATAATATATCTGCAAGTGAGTCATCCAGCCCCTTAACAAGTACAGGTTAAAGCAAAATTGTACAGAAGGAGTATATTTGCCAAAGATCCAATATAGAAGTGGACAGAGGAACACCCTCCTGCAGATCAACAGAAACAAAGCAGTGCCATGAGCACTCAAACCAATGAAATCAGACTTCCCATTGGTTTGAGTCTGGTGCTTGAATGAAAGTTGCCATTTAATTTTCCTAGGGTTGCTAGACTTTCAAATTTGCTGTCTCTTGCAGATTCTGTAGGTTAAAGTGAGAGTAAGTTCGTACTACAGCCTTTGCCTAAGTCACAATACATATTGAGGCTTTCTCCAGTGTCTCAACGTATATTTTTGTGATTCTGTAAGAAAGTAGCTATTTCCAGGTAGTCTTGGAGCTGCTAAAAATGTCTGAGATTGCAAGGAAAGCAAGCTGGCAGAAAGAGAATGAATTCTTAAATCATTTTTTTCCTTGGGAAATGTGACTAAAATTGCTATATAGTGGAAGTGCAGATGGTTTTTACAGTACCAGCAGTGTGTGCACGTGTGTATGCAGATAGACATACAGTATGAGTTAGCATCAAGAAGCTGTGTGACTAAATCTCCTTTTCAGTTTTGAAATATTCTATATATATGTAAATAATTGCATATACACACACACACACATGATATCTTCCTGTCTGTCTCTACACACACATGTGTGGATTTTTCTGTCTAAGCATTCTATATATATACTTAGAGTAAGCAGCACTGTTGAATAGGCCGATATATGATTATTTTTCTTACGGCACTTCAGTCATGTACTTGCTCTTTTCAGATTTACCAAATCAAACGATGAGGTTGCATACTGGGGCTCCTGAATTCAGCCACAGAAGAGTGTGAGGGTTGTGTGTGTGTTAATGCATGTGAGTGTTTTTGTGCAGTAGGTGATGTACAGCTACTCAAAGATTGCAGTCTCTTAGGTGAGAGGCAGCTACATATTACAAAAGCAGTAGGACCACCCCAAACAAGCACCTATTGCCACTACAACCTGAGAACCTGTAGTGGATGTAGTCCCAAGTCAGCTGTTCGTGCTCCATCTTTCTGACAGGAATTTTACAGTTAGCAAACGTGAGGATTCCTGTCACAGGAGCAATCTGCAAATGGTTATGGGTGGTATTTCCCTGCATGACTCTAACTGGGATCTGTACAAATAAAAACTTACCTAGTAATAAACTATGATTTCCCAGACCGTAAAAACTTATAATTGGATCTGCACTCAACTGCTGTTTTGTTTGGGTGATCTGCCATGACAGAGTGGAACATTACTAGTTAACTAATGGCATGCTAGTAGAAGTTATGGATGCAACACTATCACTGCTACAGATGCACAATCACACAGAAGTTGTCGTCAAACAGCAACAATTTCTGGTAATTGCCAAGCACAGCGAGAAGCAGTAATGCTCCATATTCTGTTACTCATTCTTCCAGACACCCACTTTTGCTGAGGAAGGGATTTTAGAAACAGAACCTATATTTAAGGTCAATTGAAGTCTGAAGGGACTCCAATTTTTATTTTAAGTTGCCATTATTCAGCGTAATGCACCGCTATGAGCATCTGGAAAAGGCAAGGCAGAGGAGGGAGCTGCTCTTGTGCTGGTAGCATGAGCAGGTGTCTGAAAGCAAAGCGGTTGATTTCTGGTTTGGACAAAGCAGGTGCAAACTGGGGACCTTAAATGAAAGCAAACTGCAGTTTGTGGGAGAGCAAGTGCTGGACTGCAAGCCACCTCCACACGACACTTTGTGCGCATCAGCTGGGGCAAAGAAGTTACTTATGGAAGGTAATGGGATTTCAAATGGGAAAGAGAAACTGCTTTAGCAAAGGGTCCTGAGGTGTCTCAGACTGCCAGGACTGCCAAGGTAGGTCCCAAGAGACATCTTCCATTCCTGCATCCTTGACTGCGTCCACATGAGAGAAAGCCATGTGTGTGCTACAGCAGGACCTGATGAAGAGGACTGACTCCTTCACGTTTCCCTCATTTTTCTGTATGTAGTATGAAGTAAATAACGCACAACAGCCTGAGTTTTAATAACAAAGCTCATCATCTAGAAGATGCAACAGCTAAAGGTGAGCACAAGGAGTGCACTGTGGGTTGTGCAGCAGTGTTAGCTGATGCCTAAACAGTTTGTAGGGTTTGTCACCCTATTTTGGTACCATTTTTTTGCTGGCAAATGTTCAAAAGCCTTTGTGCCAAATCTTTGTATTTCATTCTCAGCATCAGATTAATCCGTCAGTTGGGCTTTTATTTGACCCTGCCAGAACTTCAGTTCTTGAAATATCTAAAGAGGATGGAGAAAGGGGGGTTTCCAAACACAGGTCTGGGAACTCATCAACCAGACCAGGGCATGGTATGTAGTGGTGCATGGACTGTTGAGACCCCAAGTCATCCTACGTAGGCATCCTAGTGCCCTGAGATGTGGGCTGTGAGCTACTGAGGTGAGGAAGGAGTGGAGGTTTGCTTTATCCCACCCCTCCTTCCTCATCACTTTGGGTGGGCTGGCAGCCCCTGCCTAGTGGCTGAGGGAGAGCTGCGGAAGCACAGCAGCTGCAGCCTTCCCATGCTTCAGTCACAGCCCTGATTCACTTCCAGAGTGAATTAAGATAAGCTGAATAAGGGGCTCTCTATTTCTGAATGAGAGTGTTTAATCTGCTGCTGATTATGTGTCATCACCTAATACCCTTCCAAAGAGAAATCAATTTAATTCTTCTGGATGTCCACATATCACCAAGCCCTGAACACAACCATCTTCCATCCCTAGGGTGGCTGGAGAGATAACCAAGTTTAAGGACATCTGGAGCAACTGCTGACTGGAGGCAGACACGAGGCATAGCAGTAACGTACTTCTTGAAAACCCCACGAAGACTTTCCTGTGAAAACCCCTGTGTCCATGTCTGCAGAGGCATTTGATGGCTTCAGCAGGGGAGTGAGAGCCAGGAGCCTGCGGGTGCTGGTGTTGGCTCGTGCTCAGCTCCATCACTTCACACGCCCGGAGCACATTCCTCCAGCTGAAGGCAGCACCATGAACAAACCCACATTCTTCTGCCCACATTGTTTCCAGCTGCAGTAAATTTTAAGCAAAATCAGACATTGTTTAACGAGGAAAGTTTACTTGTTTTGCTTCTTCTTGCAGGTTTCAACTTTTAAACAGTACTTGAACCTCTGTATTAGAGTATTTTACCTCTACAACATGGCAGACTGTCAGTACAGTGTAGTACTTTGATGAATGCCAGAAGAGACATAGTGATCTGGAAGCATACCAAGACCTGAAATTGAGTTCTGAAAGTACTGTGCAAATTTGCCTAAAATGTAGATGTATATCAGTACTATTGTAAAGCTGACAATCTTGTATTTTTTTTATCTTGAGATAGAATGACACTGAGAATACAGTGTTTGTTACTGCTGTGCTGCTATTAATGAGATTCAAACCCAGCCAATTCAGACAGAAGAATCTTCACTTCAGACTGTTGGAAGGGTGGTAAAAACAATGACAGTTTTGCTGCTGGAAACTACATCTAGAACATCACAGCAGGGGACCTGAGTCATATTTTAAGTACTTTTGAATTAAATGTTTGTTTGAGAGTGCCATTTGACTGCTACCCCCTGAAAAGTCAGTAACTGCTCATACAGGAGAGAACAGAGAAGGATTTGGCAGCCATCTCTGTAGCCTCCAGGAGGAATGTGTTGTAAGCCTCTATGTGAGCAGAGAGGGTAAGAGTGGTTGCATATATGAAGAGATGCAGTTCTTTAAGGAGCAGTATTCATGATTCTCCATTTTTTAGGAACATCCTGGGAATATTACCATTATTATTATTATTATTAGTCATGTAACATCATTTGAGATGAAAAAACCCTATTTTATTTTGAAAAAAACAAAATATTTCATGAAAAATTAAATGTGGACAGGCTGGTTTTTGTTTCACAAAACCTCTATTTTGTTCTGGTCACCTTTATCTAAACCTGGAGGTTTTTTTCATTTTCTTCTATCTCAAAATGGACACTACACTGAAAATCTAAGTATCACAAACCCTAGATCCAACTTTCTTTCGTCACTGTGTTTCTCCCACACAGTCCTTCTGGACTGGAAGGACGTGTCCATGAGACATACCAGGTATGCCCTGCTTTCCAATCATGGCAAATCCCAGAAACAGAAGGACTCACCTCTGAGGAGTGAGTTATATAAGACACCCTCTCTACTGGTGCCTGGGTTTTTGGAACAAAAAAATTTCCATACAGAAGATCCCAGGTTTGTTCCCTCTGCCAAATGTTGGCTGAGAGGCTGTCTCTATCGGCTGATGTGGAAGCTCAATTTTTGAGATACACGTCATCTGGTCCAGACCCATCAATATACTGTAGCCTGTGGCTTTTATGTGAGTAGGATGAACAGGTCAGAAAGCACCGAAAGGAGATCAGCAGGGGATAAATATTCCTCTCTATGTAGTGATGGAAGACAAGACTGGCTAACGAGTCATTTTCCATCTCAGCAGATGGCTTTTGCACTTTCTTTTTGCTCTCTGCTATACCCAGAATAAACTTCAGTAACTCATTCATAAAAATACCATTTCATCTTCCGCAAATCTCGTGTTGTTTGTGAAGTACTGTACAAGGGTTTTGAGTAAATATTTATTAGATGCTAATCACATGGTTCAGTATTTCCTAATTGTATCTCCTAAAGAATATAACTGTGTTACTTGTGCCCAGAATACAAGTGTCTTATCATTTCTAATTCTCCTCTTCATTTCTCAATTTCTTCCTTATGGGTCTTCTTCTTGCACTTGATCATATGACTTAAATATGATTTAAATGTATTTGGTTTAGAGACTTTTTCCCTATGTACTTGTATGACAGCATGATTCTTGTCTAGCTATAGTAATAATAACAATTGCACAATATTTTCTTATCATCACAGCAGGGGTGATGTGATCCTGGGGTTTTATCCTGGTCCCAGCTGAATTCTGTGGGAAATCACCCTTATCCATGGCAGGGGCAAGCTTGAGTCCATTACAATTGCAAGTCATCAAGATCACCCTTCAAGGTGTATACCAAGGGGCTCAGAGGTCCTCCTGGCTCAGGGCAGAGCTCATCTGCCTGGACAGATTTGTGGGGATGTCTTGTGATTTGTGCTGCTCTGGTCACAGCTGGAGACCCAAAGCTCATCTGGAGGGATGGCCAGTTCCTTGCTCCAATGCAGTAGTGTTTCTGGTAGCACTAGGCCAGGCAGTGGCTTTTAAATGTTTGCCTGAAATGCCTGAATGGGAATAGCTGAGATGCCAATTGACAGCAAGTAGCTTCCGATCCAAAACAGCGAATCGCAATTTGAGATGCATTTAATACCAGCTTGAAACAGCTGCTGTTCATCTGCTTGTCCATAGCTCTGAATTATTTACCTGTTGGCCACTGCACAGCGTTTTATTGCTGCAGTTTACTCTTTTGTACCTTGCACTCATTTGCAAAAGAATAGTACATACTCACAGAAAAATTTTGCATGCCAGTATCCAGCAACTAAAAATCTCTTGTTTTACTGCAGTTGTTCACTTTTGAACAACATGAGAAGAAAGGACAATTTCTGAGATAGATGTTGTTCCATTAACACACAATTCTGTGCCTTCTGCACTCATCCAGCCTTTTTATTTTCCCTCAGACCTCTCTCACAAAAAACAAGTGATATACAATAGACAAATCTGGCAGGTCATCAATATGCAACGGTTGGACTGTACATTAAGAAAAGTTAACACTTCAATCATTGTTCCCAGAACACCATCCTTTGGTTTATGGGCCTAAATATAGTCTGACTGGTAATTTATATGCTATTTGATTTACCACAGCCACAGATTATTGTTTTTATCACACTGGAATAACTGGTGAAAAGTAGCAGTTACTGTACTATGAGCTCGCAATGGAAGTATAATTTCCCTGTGCTGAAGGCAACTTGCCATATCCAAGGGAGTTCCACACACAAGTAATTTCCGTGTATCCTTTTGGTTATGCTGCAGATTTTGTTATCGTTTTTTATTTATTGAGCATTGCCAGTGAGCTCAGTTTTGTACACTGTGTAAGAAAAGCACACAGAGCCTGACTCCCAGCCAAGTTAAACAGGCATGTTGTGCTCTGGTGAGTCTGGCTCTCACTCCCTTATCCTTAGGGCTTGCCATCAAAGGGTTTCACACGGGTGCATTAGGTACCAAGCTCATTTCATTTGCTAACTGTACATTCAAACACCGCTGGGGAACTGGCTTTGCTGAGAAACTGGGACTTAAATCAGCTGCAGTGGGAATTCCAGTACCTCATTCCTAAACAACACCGGTCTGCTTTTCCTTTTATTGTGTTTCTCTTATTTCTTTTATACCACTTCTTGCATGCTGAAAAACTACTATATCTTATCGGAAGCAAACACCACTAGGCTTCTCTTTTTCCCTTGAACACAAAAGCAAAATTCTCCTGGACGTGAATAGCACATAATCAGGGCACTTGGTGATGTGAGATGTTGCACAGCCAGAAAGTTAACCTGCATTACCTTCCTGCCTGCTTGGACTCCTAAATGTTGTTCCTCAAGGGGCTACAAAAAGTCCCGCTTGTCCGGGGGAAGGTAACGTCCTTGTGAAGGTTATTTTCTTGTGAGCTCTGCAGGGAGCAGCTGAAGGGCTGTATTCCTGGGCTTTTGACAAACTCGGGGCAGAGATGTGCTGAGGAATCATGGGTTGTGAGAAAAGGGTACATAAGGAAAGGGGGCACAGTTCTCTCCATGCTCCTTGCTGTTTCTAGACAGGACCATATCTCCTGGAAAAGCCCTGGGAACATGCCCCTTTGAACTCCAGCAGAGTATCTGCATGACTCAGAACATTCTGGAGCAACATGGGATGGGGTAATGTACAGATGGCTAAAGGCTATCGCGCTCTTCTGATGGAGGTTGTGAGCTCCCTGCTGCACCTCTTGCAGCTACTTTACTATGCAAGAATGTGCTTACAGCTCTCTTGGGCCTTATATATTTGTCATAGCACTGAGCAGAGACACAGCGAAGTCTCCATGTGTTTATCAGGATCCTGGACAGACTTTGCAGTCCATTCTAAACCCTACATAGCTATAGTCCTACTGTTTTTCATACTGGGATTATGCAGAACTAGGTGTTCTATCAGTTGCAATTGTACTCTGGCTTGTAGTGTACCCACAGCTGGTGGCGTGAAGAGCAGAAACTTACCCCAGCTCCAGGGAACATGAGTCAAAACTGGGAGCTGATGGGAAATGTGAAAAATATGAGGGCTTCTGTAAGGACAATAGCCAAAAGCAATAAATATATAAGTAAATAAATCCATATATAATTGGGGAAACACGTCCTTGGGTGTAGTAAGAAAAGTAAGTAGAAGATGGGATAGAACTAGAGAAAAGGACTGGAAGAGGAGGAAAGGAGAAGCAATGAGAAAACCAGAGTATCTTACTAGGTGTTCACTTTTCTAAGGAGGAGTTGGGAGAGAGAATTGTGGAACAGATAGAAAGAAAATAGAGAAATTAAGATCTGTGAAAAGGAGGAGAAAGGGGAATATGTTGAAAGATGTAAAAAACCTGTTAAAAACAACATGTTGAAGTTATGAGACAGGAAAACAGGCTGTGAAAGGAAGGAAAAAGCAGGCAGAACCAGACTTTACTGTCCTAACACAAAACATCCTGCCACTCAGTCTAAGTCAGTGGACCCAGAGGGTTGCTCTGCAGAGCAAAGGGACTATCTGTGAGAGAGAAGGGGTAAGAATCTGGCAGGAGGGTGAGGTAGATGGAGAATTGAGTGCCTGAGAATGTGCAAGAGGAAAAAAGAAAAATCAATATAACTGTGCAAAGGCTGATGCCAGAATGTTGTGGCAACAAATTTCAAGTTTTTAGTTTCTGCAGGGCATGACTGCTGAGAGGCAGGAGAACTGGGTGGGTTTGGTGGTGGCTGAATTGTGTGCACACAAGCCCCTGCATTTTGGGTGCAAGTGAGAGTCTACATCTTCAGAAAATTTCTTGAGATTTTCTGTGGTGGCTAGGAGTCACCGAAGTGCATCCATGCAGTGACCTTTTTTGGTACACAGTGGTGTATCAGAACTCCAACAGCTTGTTAAGAGTAAGTTAGAGGTCCACCAGAAGCCTTATTTTATTCTGACTTGAAATATTTTTTTAAAAAAAGTATTCTGAACATACAGGCTATTGCACCTTTTTATACTTTCCATGAAAAGAATGGCTTGCATAAAATCTTCTACATTTTGCTTTACTACCTCTCCACACAATTTTGTTGTCTGTTGGAGCCGGGGGGAGGATATTCTCCAACCATAATGAAAACACTGCATGGTGATGCAAGGAAGATCTCCAGTCTGATGACATGCACATGTCTCAGTCGTGAGGTTGCCATTCAGCTGATTACATTGTAGGGGGTTTGGGGCTGTGAACCAGTGAGATCCAGAGTGAAACAAGGCAAATCATCCTGCGTGGTGCTCCATTCTCCTACAGCTAAACTGCATTTTGTAATTTGAGGTTGTCTCACGCGTGGTGATACCACACCACAGTCTGCAGCATGCAACAGAGCAGAGGCCAAGGCAAACACTGCCCACACTGCTCCTCAGCACTAAAACAGGGAGCAGTTGAGGTGATGGTGGTATTTTCATTTTCTTCCTGACAGACACTCCCTGCACTTTAACCTGCAGGAGGTGAACTGGAAGAATGTTGTGGATTCCTCATTTTGGGGCCCTGGTGGGCAGGAATGCTGTACTCTCAGCAGTTCACACAGCAGCTGCACAGCAGCCCAGGGGTCAGGTTGGAGGGGTTTCAGCATGCCACAGCTCAGGCTTTGCCTTTAGCAGGGTTGATCCTGGGGTAGAGATTGAGTTCTAAGGGTCTTCATGGACAGCTGAAGCCTGAATAAACCTTCTCTGCCTTCAACTACAGTGAGGACAAAGATTCAGGATGATCTGGAAAATATTGTGGGTAGAGTCCAACATCATAACAAGATTCAGGAATGACTGGAAAGGGAGTATGTGTGACCACTGGGGTGTACTCATGCCATGTAGCTGGGACCATATGCACTTCACTGGGGAGAGAAGAGGGAATGCAAACCCCTCAGGACTCCCACTACTGGAAAATCCATGTGAAAGCAGGAAGCAGAATTGGACGATGAGAATGATCCCTGCTTGTTCAAGAAAAGCTTGAGAAAGGAAAAGTGTCTGATCCTGAATTTGTAACAGCCAAAGTGTTGAAGTGACTGAAAAACACATGCAGCTCAGCTTCAACTCTGTGCTGTTGCAAACAAGAGGAACTGGATGGAGCTGTTGTTAAAATAGGATTGAGAATGTTGAGAAGCTGTATGAAACTACTGAGAGAATCTCTGTGCCCCAAGTGGGATCAAATACACCTGTAACACTGTCAAATCTTTTCCTAAACTTTTCCACTAGCAGAGTCCCAAGCCTTCCTAAGAATTATTAGCCAGTTTTGGATTTTCCTCCAAAATCTAACCACTGTTCTGCCAGAGCTGGTGGACTCTTTCCTGAAATCTGAGCAAAGGGAGTAAGTGATTGTTGTCCTTTCTTGGACAGTCTTTCATATACTGGAAGACTATTATCAAATCTCATTATGGAGCTTCTAGAGTGACCAGTCTAATTATCCAAGGTGTTTCTGATAGGACACGTCCTCTACATATCTTAACTTTTTATTGCTCTTTTAAAAGTCACCCAGAGCTAGATCCAACACACTACCTGGCTCTTCACTAGTGTCTTGCAGAGCTGAATAATTCCCTGTGCCATTTGACACTCCTGTAACAATGCATCTCATACGAGGTTTTTCTTTCAGGAGATTTAACTGCTTTGCTTGTATTTGCTTTGAGTCATATGCTAGTTTTCATATCCTTTTTTTCCCAGTCCTTCCAACACTTTTACGATTTCTCATTTTGTATTTGTGCATTTGATCTTTTATTTCTCCATGTAGTGCTTTATATGCATTGTTACTAAATTCTGTCTTGAGAGTTTTAGACTATTTCTCCAACATATTGAGATAATTTTAAATTCTGATCCCATCTTCTGAACTACTTCCATCCACACCCACCTTGGCATCATCACCAAATTTTATAAATGCACTCTCCACTCCATCATCTCTGAGGATGGCAAGAAGATACTGAGGTAGGTAATAAAACATTCTTTTAAAGCCTTGCAGAGATAAATAGTAAGCTAAACTCTGATAAAGAACTCTTCAGAATGAAAAAAGTGTGAATATATCTTAGCTCTAGGACTGCTAATCCCAGTTTGTGTGACTGCTTTCTGTGTACTACATACACAGTAGTAAAGACTGAGAAAACACAATCCTAATTTTTGTGAGGGTTTTTTCCTCTACCAGCTTAACTGCAAATGAAAAAGGATGCTAGTAAACTATAAAAAGAACCATACTGTATAACACAAGATAGTACCAGGAAGAAGTTTAGTATTCAGGGAATGTATGGCACTAAAATGCTTGTCAATGTTGCAGTATTTTGACATATAAGTGGGACACGTCTGAAGCCTTATCTTTGCCCTCCATTGCCTAGTGCTAAGAACTGGCACAGTGACAGAATTCATCTTGCTCAGGAGTCAAGATGTTACAAGAGCCATCTCTGGGAAAAAAGAAAAAAAAAAGAAAAAAAGAAATGGCAGCACCTATAGAAGTCTTACAGCTCTGGGTTGGCAATTGCAGCATCTATACTCTTGACAAGCTTGGGAGGTTTTGTCTGAACTCACAAATGCGCAAATTGCGAACTTGGTCTCTGAGGAAATGTCAAGGAGCATTGGATGAATAGGATACTTTCCTTAGCCTTTGGGATGCTGCCAGCTCTCCCAAATTGCTGTCAACCTTGCCACTGCTTGTGTGATTTTCCTATCTGTGTAATCAATTGAAAAAATATATCCTTTTGCTTCCAGAAGATGTTCATCCTGCCTTCATTTGAAGCATTTTTTTTTTCTCTGTAGGGTTGTTTTCATGCCTGGAGATCTGATTGGAACAATTAACTGAAAGTACAGTAAATTACAGTTGCATCTGTTCACTTTGGTTGGTTGGTTCTAGTGAACTTAATGGTTCTGAATGGTGCTGGGTCAACAGCCTCTGCTTTGATATTCCCTTTCTTTTCCATAGAGCAGGTACAGGATCAGCGCTAAGGCTTCCTTCCTGCTTTGTATCCAGCCCAGTAGGACTAAGAGCAGTGTAGCCACTCGGTCGTGGTTGTTCCAAGAACCCACAGCGCAGGAACCTATTACAAGTGCAAATGTTGATCACAACCTGTTCTGTGGACCCTGATCCACTATGAGTGGGCCGAGACCAGACCATTTCACAGCTATTGGGCAGCACTGGAGGGGGACTGAGCAGCCTGGCCAATTCTCTCTGGTGGAGACTGGGAGCTCTCGGTGCTGTTCCCAGCTGCCTGAGGCTGCCAGCTCTCCCAGCAGACACAGGAAGACCCTGCTTGTGGCAGGACCAGTCTGAATGCTTGTGGGCTTTTCTCAAGGAAGCAGAGGGAAATCTTGGCAGAAAGACTTACATGGGAAAGGAGTAACTGATTACCGATGAAAAGATGCCTTGGCTCAGCTGAATTATTTATTCAAACTTTTCTCAGCTCTAAGTAATGTCACTCGCCATGGAGCATGCAGAATAAAGCACAGCCCTGGCAGGGTTTCCTACATGGAAGAAATTCCTCTCTAAAGACTTTATTCTTCTTGGAAGGTGAAACCTCTCCACCTGGTAAATTCAAACTTCTGTTGTGTTTGCAGGTGCAAGCCCTTTGGTTCTGCACTTCTTGGGATGTCAGAAGCACAGTGACTCCTCTCAGCATGTATTAGCTGCTGCCACAAGTTTCCACCAGGACCCTGCTTCCTTGGCTTTGGAGTTGGGGTGTGGGAATCCTGCCAGGACATCTGACTCTTGAAGGACCTTTCTTTGAAGTCTTCTTTTCTGTGCAGCAACAGTACAATTACTAATAGAATAGACATATGCAAGAATAGAATGACATATGCAGACAGACCCTGACAAGAACTTGGCAACTGAATCTGTTCAGGTCCTTCAAACAAAAAATCCCCATCTTTTCTCTCCGCCCCCCCCACTCTGTCTCTGAGCGATGATATGAACTCATGGCTTATCAAATTCAGCAGTTGAAGCATCAGTGGGATCCTGAACTTGTTTGGTGTCCTATCAAACTCTTTGATATAGCTACATAACAGCTCAGTGTTTTAGTGACCAGAGAGAAAAAAAAAACCAAAACAGCTCTCCTGAGTGTATTGGGCCTGCTGATGTTTTTTTTGGCTTTTAGAACAGAAAATCTAACTAAAATAATAATCTTATGAACTGCTTCATTTTTCCTGTTTATTATTGTTACTCAAGCACATGGTATGCCTGGAGGTAATCTAGCCAAGAAAGCAGCATTGACAGCAAGGAAATGCTGTGGAAAGCCAGCACAGAGCATCATGCTCTAACCCAAGGTACCTCCAGCTGCCGAGTTAATTATTATTTACTCACACGACAAAAAATATGTGATTAATTAAAACAAGAAAATGCACTGCCCTTTATCAAATTTAGAAGAAGTCTGCCTGCCGGGAAGAAAGACAAAATCTGAGAGACTGAAAAACTGAAATAGAAGTAGGAAAGAGAAAGATAAAGTGGTCCTGCAGCAGATGAGGCTTCCCATTGCATCCAACGTCTAGCAGGGTACCCCTCAGAAAGCAGGGAAAAACATGACACAAGCACTGAGGATATTGCTTTTGTTCTGTCTGAAATTCTGTGCCAGTGTCAGGACAGAGTCTTGTGGAGGTGTGGGAGCACAGGGAGATATTTCTTAAACACTGGGTTCCTCTGCAGTGCATAGGTGTGTGTCTGGCTACTGTGGAGTGACTGGCCCTTTTGCTGATGGGATCCTTGCCTTCAGGTGCCATGGTGGCTGTAGCATTGAGCCACCATCTGCCTTGCACTCTCCTCAGCAAGAACCCTGGGTCTCAGATGCTCCATCACACATTACACACAGCATCCTGAAAGGGTAGATGGCTCAGACAAATAATGGTTTAGGTGAGGCACTGCTAGGTCTGGCAGGGGCTGTACGGGTTAAAGACAGGATCCTACTGGTGGACTGCTAGGATTTCTGCTGGTGCTCTGCCAAGGTCAGAATAGTGTGTGCACATTTGTCTCACCACCGTCACACTGTACCTCTGCAGGTACATCTGTGTCCCTAGGCAAGTATTTAGTGAGCTCCTCTGGAACAAGGACACACAGAGAATAGATGGTAAATGTTTTATATTGTGCAGTACAGCCAAGGATATTTGTTCCTGAAAGATTGTTCTGGGACATCCATCTAGAGGGGATGACTCTGACAGTACAAAAGAAAAATAAGGATACAGTAGAAGTGCTGCTTGCAAAGATATGATACCAGAAACAGTGTTTTTCTTGTTCAGCATCACAGAGTTTTCTATTCCCACAATAATGGCAGGAAGCATTTCCTAAAATGGAGATGGTTTCTCTCTTTAACAAGTGATGTGTGAGAGGCTACAGTGCAAAAGCTATGGGTCCCTCTTGCTGAACTTCCTGACATAAGCAGTATATCCTCATACATCACCAAGCTGAGGGCACATCTTTTTTTCAGTTCTCCCCTCTTTCCCCCCTTTATCTCCATCTCTGACTCCACCTCCTTCTCTCTCTTCCTGCTTCTACACCTTCCTTACCCTTGCCTCCCCTGCTATTCCCCCGTCCCTGCACATAAGCCTTTGGGACAGTGGGCCCATGAGCATTTCCATGTACTGTCTCCTGTGGTGATAGATTNTGCTGAACTTCCTGACATAAGCAGTATATCCTCATATATCACCAAGCTGAGGGCACATCTTTTTTCAGTTCTCCCCTCTTTCCCCCCTTTATCTCCATCTCTGACTCCACCTCCTTCTCTCTCTTCCTGCTTCTACACCTTCCTTACCCTTGCCTCCCCTGCTATTCCCCCGTCCCTGCACATAAGCCTTTGGGACAGTGGGCCCATGAGCATTTCCATGTACTGTCTCCTGTGGTGATAGATTTTAGGAGTGTTAGGTGAGAAGTATACATAGAAGTGCATCACTCTGCAAGTGCCTTTTTTTCCTCCACTGTATGTTACAACTTTTTGGTGAGAGAAGGAGGTCTATGAGAAACCTGATTCTTTTTCTCAACTTACATCAATTTTAGCCTATTGTAACGACTTGGCCTTCTACAGAGTTACTCCCAATTTACACCAGTGCATGTAAGATGATAATCGAACAAAGTATCTCTCTCTTGGATTTATGGAAGGAATGACCTTGCTGGCAAATTTCTGAGGCAAAAAATGTTATTTCCATAGGGAAGGCCTCATTTACACCACTATGCCCTGGAGGAATCTAATTTACAAGTAGGAGTATAATCATTATTTGACCATTTCTGCATGATGTGCACGTCTCTGTTCAGATATAGTTTTGGAAGTTAAAGAAAACAGTGAGTAATATCCTGCTACAATGTGAAAAGGAAAGGGGTATTAACCTCAGTTCAAGAAGCCACAGACCTTCAGCTCACAGGACCAGGACAGAAAGTTCTTTTATTTGAGGTTTGGCTCATTGGAAGAAAACACTTGCTCCTCTACTTGAAACTCTTGAAAGAACAAAGGGGATGGAAAACACATGATCTCTGCAGGGCAATCCCAGTTACTCTTTCAAATTATTTTGTATGATAGGCACTGGGGGCAAGTTCATTGTGGTTCAGATGTGTTACACAGGGGGTGGATCTGGCTACTTCTATTGGAAGAGGAAGAGTGTAAAACTAATTTCTCCAGGTTTGCTGTTTTGGGTCCTGTTTTCAGAAATAGTGTCTTTCATGTTCTTAACAGATGATGATAAAGGTTTGAAGCAAAAATGGTCATGAAGGTTACAAATGAGGTCAATTTCTATCTCTTGTTGTAAGTAAGCCTATTTACTGTCTGTTCCAAAGTACTGAAAGATTAAACTTGGGAGAAATCAATATATGACTTCTAGAGAGTATGTGAACTGAAAGAACTATGAACATCTCTTTTCCCTCTTATATGAAATATGCTCTTGAGTGTGATAGAGAAGACCTCTGTAATTTGTTATAGTGATTTTAGCATCCAAACACCAAAGTTTGCAAATTGGCAAATATGCAAAAAAGGACACAACAAACAAATGTATTTATCGGTGATATGTACTGTGTGAAAAGATTACTTTTAATTGCACAGTGCAAAATATTCTTGAGCACTATCCAAGAGTACATTATCTAGCATTGATAAAAACACGTCACTGGGGTTTACTTGTTTAAACACTGCTGTAATGCAAAAAGCAGCCACGGTGCTAGGGCAGGTGTGTGGGGAGAGGTGTCCTTCACGTGGTGCAGAGGAGTCTTTGGGGATGTACAGCACTGCTGACCGTCAGACTGCACTGTGTCCAGGAGGAATTGTGGGAATATGTTGCTATGGGCAGCATACCACTTTTGAGGCACGAGCTCCACTATGCGCACCTGAGTGGAGGCAATGGTATGAAGACAGAGAATGATATTAAAAAAAGATTAAAAAATCAAAGACATCTGAGCTCTATTCAACCTGTCCATTATGCCATTTCCAGATGTAACTTGCCGTTGTCAATGATTAGGATGCTTCTGCAGAGAACTGGAGACCTGTTTGCCATGTCTCAGACTGAAAGCACATTCTTTAACTCCTACTATAATGGAAGTGGAGAAGGAGATACTCTCCACTATCCAGCTGAAACAAAAAGATTGAATAGCAAGAAAAGGTTTCCTCTTTGGCCTTTCTGAATGATATACAGTCACTGAAGAGAAGCATTTACTATACCTAGATTGAGCACTCACTAAGCATCAGGTTCTCCCTGCCATCTGGGTCTGACATCCTGGGTAGCGGGCAATCTGAACCACTTATCAATCTTTTCAATTCAGACACTGCATTGGTGCAGTAATTCTGGAAGGGAAAAGCCTGTGTTGCCTCCTTGTACTCTTATCTCCCCTCCTACCACACCTCCTTCAGTCCTCTTTATGCTTTTTTCTTTCTTTTTCCCTTTTTCTCTCACATTCCCTGTGGTGAGCTGATGATGGTGGAACTAACTAGGAAAATCTTTATGTAAAGACATGAGCAAAACCTGCTTCTGGTAGAACACTTTGACTCAGGAAAACCTTTTCCTTGATCTCCAGGAATCTTATTGTAGGGTAATATAGCTGCATTTTCTATGTTTTACTGTAGCAAAGCTGTATCATAGATAGATAGTCTCAAATTACTTGGCTGTTGCCTTACTGCTCTGGATTATAAATTTGGATGGACAAAGTACCAGTTGAGATTACAGCACCATTGTGTGATGGATTCACGTTTGTCTTTGTTGCTCAAAAATAGACTTTTGTATTATGCATTAGCACATAGTGTTTACCCCTAGCCTCAAATGACTTACAGCACTACAGCTGCACACCACTGCAACGTAGTGTTGCTCGAGAGAAAAGGATGGAATTTCCTGCCTCGTCTCAGACCATAGATCATCAGTCTTTACCACTTCTGGCAGCTATGACCTTTGGAATTCAGATAATTGCAATGAAGGAGTGTCAAATTACTTCAATCAAAGGTGAGGTCGTCATTTCAGCAAGTCTCTCTCCACGGCTGGTTCTCTCTTTCATCTATCATCACTTTCCTATGAGAAAGACTTCTGAGCCCTATCACATTTTGATATCCGATCATCAGCCTACAGAATGCCACAAGAGGTTTGTTTTGTGCTGCTGAAGTTCAGTCCAACATGCAAAGTGACTCATCTCAGGAAGAATAGTTGGCAACAGGACTGCAGTTTGTACTGGCTTCTGCCATCTTTAGCAGGAGGCCTACCAAAGGCTGAGTTGTTCTTTCTTTGTCTTCACCACCCATAGGAAAAGAATCTGTTTCCTCTCTCTGTTGAACGGAATGACTCCAAGGAATGTTGAACCTTAAACTTTATCTAATAGAAAGGAAAGGCTTCCAGATTTGGATAATTTGCCTTGGAAGCATGAGGGCTTAAGCTGATACTTCAAACTCGTTTGAGAAAATGCAATGTTTACAGTATCTGCGTCACATGATGTAATGTGTTGATCAATCTCTAATGTGGAAACAGCATAAAAGCATTGCTATCAGAGGAAGTAGCCATTATTTCATGTTTTAAAAGAGAAGATACTACCTTCTCAAATTCGAAGTCTAGGTGAGAGTGCTTTAGTTCTACAATGCCTGAATGCATTTAGACCTTGCATGACAAACCCTCTGGTCAGGCACAGTGACACACTGTTTTCAAGGTAAAATGTGCATGGTACAATATTTGCTGCTGGGGGTTTTAACAGCTCAAAAAATATTCTTGGAGGGCAACAAGATTTTCTGGAAGTGAGCCACTTTTGAATGCTATTGCCAGCACGTCTGCCTACTCTGGGTAGCATCAGAAACTGCTGAAAAATTAAACAAACATAGTTCTTGGCATCTAAACAGATGGGAAAGGACATGTTGACTCCCAAGCCTTTAGCTGAGGAGGTAGTCTGTTTCTCATTGTTACCACTGTGCAGTGAGGAATTGCAAAACACCCACAAAGATTTTCAGACCTGCTAGCTGCACTTAACCTTTAATCCTGCAAGTACTCAGCCATAAGCATATAATTTTAAACGTCTGAGTAGTCCAACTGACTCCACTGGGAATACATACTGAATGAAGTTAAACATTTGCATAAACGTTTTCAGGATCAGGATCTTTCACTACAAACAGAATTCTAGCACTACAAACACAAAATGGACTTGGGCTGAGTCAAGCTCTCAAGATATTAGTAGACCTATATCCTCTACAGATGTATTTTAAATTTCATGTTAATGTGTGATTTCTGTGTTATAAACCACCTTGCATTAGGCTAATAAGTAACCTTTCCCATGAGAGAGGAGAAATGATTTACTTTCTGACACAACTACATAGGTTTGAAAGAACGTAATTGAACTGGATCAGCAACGTATCAGCCTCCATGTATCAAAGTGGTTGAGGCATCTTGATAGATTTTTTTGCCATTTAAAGTTTTTAAAACCGATTTTCTCTGTTTTAGACCTTGTCTGAAAATCTCCCTTCACATCTTTGCAAGGACAAGATTGTTTGCATGAGTAAGAGATTGACTCACTTCTCCCTGAAGGTGAAGACTGCTTTCCATTTGTGCTGCTGAAGGATTTGTTCCCCTCTGACTAGATCATATAACTCCAGAAAAGGATGAGCAACTTTTGTGGTGTCTGAACTACCCTGGTCATGGTTGTAACTGGTTTTGTATCCTATCTTGTATGAGTTCAGTGACATTCCCTCTGGTTTACACCCTAGAGAACTACATCAGAATTGGGTCCCTCAAATCTAGGTGTCTGCATTACAGATCAAAGGCAAAGTTTTGATGATTCCTTCTGCAAATTTCACTCCTATTTGTACTCTCACATGCTTGATCTCTCTTTTGTTTAAAGGGCTGTGGTTGATACAGAAGCATTTATATTCTGTGAATCATTCTAGCAATGCTACTTTTAAAATATGCTAATATTTTCTTTTGAAATGCACTGGAAAAATAATTTAAAAAATCTTACATTTTTCTTGAATTCTTTCCTTTAATTGAAGTTCTTTTTTTTTTTTTTTTTAGTTTTTCTTTACTGACTAAACATGTTAGGACTTTTGAGATAAAGATACGTATATGCAAATACATTGTATTATAACAGGTAGCTTTTCCTAGAGTTAAATCGATGTAATATTTTCCATTCCAAACCTCTGTGTTTTCTGTGGTCTCTGAAATACAAATGATTCAGGATGAAATCTGCCAGATTGGGACTTTGTCCAAATGTGAGTATTTTGGAAAAGCTTGAACAAAACCGGTTCAGCCAGTTCAGAATATCAGGAGAGTGGAAAAAAAGGCATTTCTTGATCTAAATAGACCCTTACAACCTTTTTTGAGCATTTCTGTAACTTTATCAGCAAAAGGCTGAAAAATGAACTCTGACATGGAAATAGCCTTCCTTGAAGTAGGCATGTATTTACTTGTTTGAGAAGAAATTAGTTTTGATTTGACTGAGTTATAAACCTTTGAAAACTGTGGTTGAGCATGTGCAGTGGATTATTTTGATAAGCTTGTGAAGTGTGCAGCTACAGAAGAATTTTCTGTACATGCATGGCTGGCTAATTTTGCCGGAAAGGGAAAAATCTATCTAAGCACATTGCTAAAATCAGTGAAAATACCTGGGGCTGCAGGGAGACCTTTGAAGACCATCCCAAGATCTTTAAGACTATGAAAAGGGCAGGAAAAGTTTCTGTAGGCTTTGCAGGGTGTTTAAAGAGTAAGTGGCCTGCAGATTTGGTAAAGTTAAATGGGACTATAGCTCCACTCAGGATGTGAAAGTATATGATGTTTTCTGTGGGGACATAGGCCATGCAAAGCACCTTTTCCCTCAGCAGTTCTGCCCAGTGAAGGAATGCCCCAGCAACAGGGAAGCAGCTTCTCCATCTCATTGGAGAGCAAGTGGCTGGAGTTTACCAGGATATTCACAAGCTTGGGCTGCTGAGAGTGCTCTGAATTATATAGAAAATCTTGTTAATGAAAATCTAGCTTTGCAGTGAGAGGTGTGTGTGTATGTCTTTTTACATGCAGACACAGTCAGTGATTTTACAGGAACTGCTCTCACTTGCATTAAACACACTTTGGGTAAATCAAAACTCTCATCCAAAACATCTGTGTGTCTCCTGGCAGCCCATACTCTCCAGTGTATGTCACTTCAAATAGATGCTAGCTATTTGATTCCAAAACTCATATTTTGCCCAAATTGGGTGTCTGTCTCCAACTCCCTCCAAACCCAAATTTGTAATGCTGAGTTTATTGCAAGATTCATTTGCTCTGAAGAAGTAGATCTCTATTTTACACTCCCTGAATGGATACTTATTTGGGATTCCTTCCTTTGTCTTTTCACCCATGCTGCCTCTCCATCAGGGCTCTGGCAGATGGGAAGGTATGCAGTTATTCACTGAAATCTTCGCATGCCACACAACTTCTGCCCAGGCAGTGCCAACACTGACACGATTCACCTTCTTGACAAGACCGACAGTGGAGTGCTTGTGCTGGTGAGCAGGTAAGTTTTTGATGCCATTGCTTTTAACTGCTGGATCTTATCCTGTTTATGCCACAGAATTTATACCAGACCCTCTGGCCACATCCTGGCCTAGCTTGGTGAGAAGTCTACTACAGAGGCTCTGGAATCACTGGTGTGGCAGGATTGGCAGAGGTCTCACAATGGTATAGACAGAAGGAGGACAGGAATGTGGGGTACAGTCGGAACATGTGGCAGTAAAACAGTCTACTGATAAAACAGAGTGAGACGACAGAAAAAAAACCATTTCAAAATCAGGAAAGTTCTCCTTTGAGTGGATATTATGCCTCTGAAATAGAGGTATGTTTTAATTGTTAGAGAATGTGTCTCTTTTTATTTTTGTGTTCTCATTTCTTGATGTCTCACAGTGGGATGAGATAGCAGCAAATGCTGAACAACAGGAAACTCATTGGTGTGGAAAAACAGCAGCATGAGCCACGCACATGCAAGTCAGTGAACCACAGTCAGAACTAGAAGCACAGTAGTGTCTGTCCCTGGGATGTTCAAGGGTGGAACTGGGTAAGTAGAAAGAAAGGCAATTTTACCAGATGATGACCCCGTATCAACAGACCAGCCTCTAAGAGTGGAGCCTTACTTGGGTCAACCTTCTGGGAAGATCCAGGCAGAATCCTGCAGAGATCCCTTTAGGTCTGCATAAACTGGGGCCATGCTTCCAGACCGGGCACTGCTGTAGTAGTGACTGAGTGGGATGGTGGGGTTGTCAGGACCTTGATAAAGACACGGAAGAATCTCTTAAATAATGTAAGGCAGAGACTTTTCAAATGAGATGCAGACCCCTGTCATGCAGAGGGCAGTGGACATGCCCTGACGTGACTTTGCTTTCTGACCTTTGAGGTATAATGGAGACCTGCCTACTACCTGCCTCAAGTGGCTTCAGGGACAACACCTTTATAAAGCACATTTTCCGTTCTGGACAGAGACAGAGACACGACTTGTGTCGTGGCCAGCCTGGAGTTCCCGGGGTCTGGGAGACTCATCCAGTAATCATCCGAGTGAGGGAGCGAGACAGCTCCAAAGAGGTGAGACCCACACACCAGCGCTGTACTACGGGGCCCGGAGGTTGCACTGAACGAGGGCGCAGCCACAACCAAACGCTGCGAGCCCACACCACCCCTCATGTCAGAGGTGCCGCTGCGGTACCGCCCATGGCCCAGCTCCGCAGGGAGCCCGCGCACCGCTGCAGGAGCGCGGGCACGGACACTTCGGGCTGAGGCAGGCGCGGGGTGCGAGGGGCGGGCCGGGGCCAGCCCGGAGTTTCTGTGGTACCGGGAGCCTCCGTGTAATCAGCCAGTACGAGCGAGGCGGGCGGGAGACAGCTCCGAAGAGGAGAGACCCGCACACCAGCGCAGTCCCACGGTGCCCCGCCGCCTCGGGGCGAGGAGCGGCTGCCCCCCACTGCGGGCAGCGGGCGGGCGGCTCCCGCCCCACGGGCCGGCTCAGGCAGCGCCCGCGGACACCCGCGGCG